>JAMPIV010012570.1:0-100000 GCA_024509875.1 Oreohelix idahoensis
TTCCTAGTAAGGTTCATCATCCCCCCTTTACCCTCATTCCTCCGCTTAAAATTACACACACATGCGCACGCACGTACAAACGCGCGCGCACACACACACACACACACACATATATATGGTAAAAGACTCAGTGCTACTAAAGTAGATCCTAAGAGCTCCTGGTTTGCCGACCCCTACATTAGAGACTATAGCCCAATGCTCATCAGGGAAATGAGGGATTAACCCTTTAGCCTTAGCTCTTCAATCAATTAAATATTTTCTTAGTGCGTGTACGTAAAATTTCACTTTCGATCGCGGGTTATCATGCAAGTGCCATGTTGATATAATCATACAGAAGCTCAAACAGAGCTCTGACAGCCCTAACAAACAATGGCCGCAGTGCACCTAGCGCAGATACTACTGTTTCTTCTGTATCATCAGCTAGTCGTGTCAGTCATTGAGTATGGTCTGGCAATGCTCAAGCTGTAAATTTCACAATGTGTACGACTCGAACACATTAAAAATTAAGGGATGCGTATAGTCTTTGGTTGTACAAGAGATACCCCCATTGTGACGATGCGGCTCATGCTACGATTGCTGTCAATTAGATCCAGATATGCATGGCCCAGGCAAAGGTTTATATGCAAGTAACCACAGACAAAAGGCATCCCCTCCATGGGAAAATAGCTGAGCAAGAATAAAGAACGGGGTATCACGGATGACGCAGGCAGAGACAACTATCAGGCAGGTTACCACTGTTGAAAATATATTCAAGGGGAAAGAGTGGAGTAAGTCATGTGAGAACTGGACGAACTACCAGCAAGTCATCATCAGCCTTGACAGACAGTGCAGAACTTGGGCCAATGGGAGATCAGAGCTGTCAATTGATCAGCTGATAAATTATCATGCTGAGGATACGGAAGCTATTGTGTACACTAATGGGTCTGTAATCTGTGGTGAGAAATCAGGGTGGTGCTTCTCTGCTAGAATCGTCGCTGAACATAGCGGAGCTTAATCAATAACAGCCTCCAGCATGAGAATGGAGGTAGTGGCAGCTACTGCAGCTTTAAGGTGGCTGTCTGAAACTTCGTTAACAAGGGCAGTTATTGTATCTGACACACAATCCATGCTTCGGAAGGTTCAAAGTGGTTGGCTCCCGGCATGAACGGAAAACTTCCCTAGAAGCCTCCAATCATCAGGAACTGGTGTGGATCTGCTGTCCTGGTCATGCTGGGGTATGCAGCAATGAAAGAATTGACAGACTAGCTTCAAGAGCACTCATAAAATGTGCATTGGATATGGATAAGGGCAATTAATGATCGCCTATTACACAGGGACAATAATGATCATCTATTAGAGAATGACACTGCAATCGATGAATCATCAAGACAAAGATTGCTGGAACCTGAGACAGATCATGAACTTTATAGGAAAAGTCTTCTTCGCATTTTAACTCCCAAAGAAGCATAGGCCTTCAACAAACTTATGCAAAGTGTCTGGCCTCAGTGCTAAAGTCTAAAGGAGACAAATGTGCTGAGTCAGGATGTGGGTGTTGCACCAGTTATCACTATCGATAACTATGAATTGGTAGTGATGCACCACTTTACATATCTGAGGTCTATCATCAATGACAAACTCTCTGTACACAGAAATTGACAGCCGTATTGGCAAAGCTGCAGTTACCTTTGCCCGACTCACATCGCGTGTTTGGGGAAACTCTAAACTCACAACGAGGACCAAAGCTGAGGTATATAACGCCTGCGTCACCAGCATACTTCTATATGCAGCGAGACATGGACAACATATGCTAAGCAAGAAAGAAGACTCAATACCGTCCATCTACGGTGTCTACGCCCCATCCTCGTTATTTTGTGGAAATACAAAGTGACAATGTCGAGGTGTTGTCACGTGCAGGCCTTTAGAGTATGTATACATGCTTAGACAGCGCAGACAATGCTGGCTTGGCCATGTCCGCCGCATGGACCATGGTCGCATCCCGAAATATATCTTCTACGGACAACTGGCAGATGGCAAAAGAGCAGTTGGGCGACCGCAGCTAAGATTCAAAGATGTGTGCAAGAGAGACATGAGGGCACTGGACACAAATTCAGCCATCTGGGAGGATGAAGCTGTCGATCGCACCAAGTGACGATGCTATCTAAGGCGCCACCTCATATTGGGCGAAAAGAAGCTCTCACAGAAAGCAGAAGGGAGGAGAAAACGTCGAAATGAACACCAGGAAAATAAGCAGCTGAGGCTGTCACCTCAGGAGCGCATTCCCATAGTCAGTTATGACTGAAGGGGCTATTATTATTATTATTATGATTATACCAAGTCTTCTTGTCATCAGCTGAAGGTCTTTCCCCATTTTCATTCAATGTTCCTAGCTCGTGATTTGCCATAATTTCTTCAAAGCTGGTGTTGTCTATATATCTTTGCATTCAGGGCACTCATCACAATTGTCGTGTCTTTTCTTCTTATTTTATCCACAAAATTTTGTCGTCTGGTTTAAAATGCTCATTTCAAATACTCTTCTTTGTTATTTGTCGGTGCTTAAATGTTTACATTTATTTTCTTTTTAGCTATTTTGAATGTTGTTGTTATGATTCTGGGTCCGCTGTTTCCCATTCTATGAGCGCTTTCGATGCTCTTAAGATAGCATTAGAGCTACACCCTCACTATGGTGTGAGCTTTCTTCTTCATGTCCTGAGCACAGCACAATTTCTCCTGTGATCAGTTTCTTACTTTCTACGCTATTCTACCTTGTCTCACAGTCCCAGGACGTAAATCTCATTTCCGTTGCCACCTGTACTGTTTTCCCTTGTTTGTTCAATTTATGAACATTCCAGGTGCCAAATTTGGAGGTTTTCATATAAGAAAGAAGGTTAGTCGGCACAACAGATTCCTTTCGGCTTTCTCTGTGTTGTGTCATTCGCCTCCCTGCCTGAAAACCCTCGCCCGTGTTAGATGGCTGATTTTTAATTCTCTTAGTTGACTTGTTCATTATTTATTGAAGTTTTTGTGATTTAACGTTATTTACAGGATGAGGTAACCATCCTCATGCCCAACCCTCCTGTGGTGAGAAATTCTAATACCCATATCTAAATTAGAACAAAACGGGAAAAGTAGAACGAAATAATACAATAGAAAGAAGAATGGTGAAAGACCAGTGCTTTCCCAATAGCGTACACCTGCGTTGTAGAGCGCCATAATGGCTGAACCAGAGATCCCCTTTTTCTACTTCGTCTGCATAACTGTAACGCTTCCACGTACGATAGTAAAAGCCTACAGCATCATACACGCGTTTCTAAAAATAAAACTGGTACTGTGTTTCTTAGAAAACCTTGAGATACGCAAACTGCATAATGACCTAGATACAAATACTAGCATTAATGTCATTATACACACTACGTTAACCTAAAAGACAGACGGGCTTAGAAGAGAGAGAGATGCACGGAGGAACGCATGCAATAATACCACGTCGTCTCGCGATTAAAAAGTGAACGCCAATTACACGCGAAAGGCATGAAGACCTGATTTTTTCAAATAAACAGTAAATAAAAAACACTAACGATACGAGGTTAGGTTTTGAAAACAGGTTTAAGCTCTTATTGGGAAACCTGACATTCTACTGATTTATGTCTAAGCTCCTGACATTAGTCTGACAGTACAGAAGACATCCCTTGGTATAGAAGTGAACGGGTGGTAAAAAATAAATACACGACTGTCCTATAATAATACATATTTTGAACGAAGCCACTTAGCCCCATTAAACTTATATATTTGTGTGCCTTAGGACTTGCTGACAAGGAATATGTTATGTGATACGCAAATAGTCTAGTAATTAACAAATTATAGCCAAAATACTATAGTGGGGTTGTCTGACAGCACAAGATCATATTTGCTCATAATGGCATGTTTGAAAAACACTGCTTTAGGGGAAATGAGGCCAACAAGTTAGATACGATTTGATTGGCTGTAGTAAAATGTAAGGCGAAACCGTATTAGTCGAACTGCAAATACTATTATTGTTGTTAATGGCTACGTGTAGGATGGGTAAAATTTTTTCAAAGGCTCTTGTAAACATGGTCACATTGGTTAGAACGTTCGATATAGTCAAATAGAAGCGTCAGTTCAAGGCCAGTTTTGAAAATAAATTTTGTGAGAATCAAGTGCGTTGAGATCAAGCTAATATTTTCCTAATAAAAGCCTGGGATAAGGCAGATCAAAATTGTGCCAGAATTCATCGCCAGTCAACGTTACTTGTGTATATTTCCTTGAATTGTGGTAAGCTAGACATATTTCCTATATATATATATATATATATATATATATATATATATATATATATATATATATATATATATATATATATATATATATATATATATATATATATATAATATGAAAATTGAACATGAAATGATAAATTGTGTCTGAATGTGTGTGGTTCAGTAGCAAACAGAAGGCGAAGCCTAGATATTGCTCCACTATGTAAAAGCTTGTCAGAGAGGAGTATAACTGCATAGTCATATATGGGATTGCCAAATAGTAACATGACACCTATCCTATTGTATAGAAGGAATTAACGCTGGAATTGCAGAGGCGTTGTAACCATTAGGGAGAGGAATACTGGTGTATATTGTCACATGAGAAGCTAGCAGTTGGCCTACAGCGCTGAACTCTGTGTTTGTAATGTCCTGTACTTCAGTGTGGGAATATATTATATATTAGTTCTGAAGAAGGAGGTACAACCTTCTTATTTCAGGGACCGTGGTACTGAAGTAGTAGAGCAGCACCTGGTCTGAGTTTTGCTGGATCCAGAGGGCTGGCAGCAGACTCCTTGTCCAAGATATCGACCAGTGGTGTATTTCAAGATAACTGAGAAGCAAGCGAGCAGAGGAGACAGTTTTCCTGCCGCCGACATATGAGCTAAGAATTCGTCAGCCAGAGCAGCTCACCCTTGTAAATACATGTATAACCCACCCTAAAATTGACTGTAATACTAAATCAAGAGGGACAGTAATTATTTTTACAAATAAAAAGAAACTGTGATCCCTTCAATATTATTTCCACCAGTAACAAACACATGAAGTCGTGATGACAAAAACAAACAACCTAGCTTCAAAAGCCAGTAGTATTACCTCATAATACTACATCACAACATTACACACATATTGTAATAATATTATATGTCAGGACAAAGATCCTTTGTATAATTTTTGTACATAAACATTGTGTTTACATTTGATTGTGATTCCTGATTCACTCTGTAGTTGGATCAGGATATCTATTATTGAAAGAAATTAATACATAATTTAAAAGTTAACACTTGACTTACTTAAGATAGTCTTCTAGAGTGTTATATGTATGTGCTTATCATAGTGTTGTAAAGTGTTGTGGATCTTAATTAAAGTGTTTATCTGTCTGTTGGTTGTTGTGAACTTACACTTCATCACTATCATAACCCTAGACATTCAACGTAGTCATCACAATATTCCAGAATAAGTCTGATTGAGGTCTAAATGTGGTAGCAAAGTAAGGTCATCTGTAACATACCACACTTATTAGATACAGATACCTTCACAGCTGATCTCAGTCAGTACACTAAGTCCCCTATAACTATTTATATAATCCCAACTTACCACATATATTGGGGTCCTGTCCGGGATTTTGAATCTTCTCCTATTACATATATTGGGGGTAATTCACTTCTGGGAATTATCAAAATTAAAAAGGTATTCTTGGGTGGAAAATAAGTAAGGTTGAGCTCTCAGTGTTTGTGGTTGTCCTTAGTATAATTAGTCATAGATAAAATTGTTTAGTTAAACATTGTATTAATTTGCCTGTTAGAAAATGGCAGACCTGGCAAAATTTCGATCTGCTGCTGTGCAGGCTGCTAAAGAATTAGGGATGGACGGGCAAATTATGGTTGCTTATGTCACAACCGAATGTGACAAATTTATTGAGCGTGAAGAAAGAAAATTTGAAGCTGAAAGAAAGTTAGAGGCAGAAAAAGAAATTATGGGGAGGTTGCAGATAGTCCTTTGAGGCTGACAAAGAGGCTAGGGCATTAGGATAGGCTGAGGCTAAGTAAAAGTTACTTGAAATGATTGGAAGCAGAGGGGAAAACAAATATCATGAACTGAGCTACAGATACAGTCCCAAAAGAGAGAAAGGAGACAGGCTACATCAGATTGGGAAGCAGCACATCCGAAGGAGGGGGAGAAAAGATTACAGAGGGAGCACGATTTGTATTTACGAATAAAAACAATATGGGGGAGTTGGAATTTGAAGGCCGACATGCTCCTGAAAATGGTGCCGTCCCCCTTTGTCTAATGGGATTGTATGATGCGATTGTCATTGCTGTCTGTCAGTTGTGAAGTCAGGGAGCCTCAAAACCTCACGAGCTATGAGTTTTCATTTAGATATATTTTGTTTGAGAAATGTACATATCGATTGATATCAGTAGAGAGCTATCTAAATAGATATGAACATCCACGGTTACTACCATTGTGGGTTATGGGTTAGAGAGATATTGGGGGGGTAAGTTAGGTGGAGCTTTAAAGTTATCACAAGGGCTTCGTGGTGTCAAACATTAGAACAGCTTATGATGTAAATTTTTTGCCAAAAAATGAGCAGAGATGATCAGACAACTCAAAAGGGTTTAATGGACATGTGTTTATGAAAGCAGGCTCATAGTTTTTGTTAAGATTATGAAAAAGAATGGAGAATTTTATAGAAAAAAAGTTCAGGAATGCTTGAAAAACTAAGAGGATGCAGATTGTCAGGCTAAGAAATTGGACCCATATCACCAAGTAGCTGCAGAAAAGGGAAGCTGCACACAGTTTAGAGAGAACGCAACATACTTGGAGAAAATGGACAGGACGGCTCTGGGGCAAGCAGAAACCCCAAGATCTTAAGGAAATGATCCTTATAGAGCAGCTAAGAGAGTCCATGGACTCCAGGCTCCCAATGCGAACCTGAGAAAGTTTATCCAGTCCTTTGGAACTAAGGTTGCACAAAGAGAGGCTGGGTGACATTTAGAGTTTACAAAATGTTGCTGAAAGATATCAGGCAGCTCAAGCAGAGGTAAAACAGAGTAACAAGGTAATTAAAAAGAAAACAGGTTAGACAATTTTAAGGCACGCCACTCAAAACTTTAATAAGTTTAAGATCATAGAAAGAGCATTATAACAAAAGGTATGAGCACCATTTCCAGTTTGATAGGCCACTTGGGTATGACCAAATTAAAATCTACTCTATAAAACCCACACACACTTCGAGTTGTCGCATGAAAGAAAAAAATTTTGATGACAAAAGAAAGAAAATCTTTCAACCAGCAGTGAAGGTAAGTGGTGTAAAAAGTGTAAGATGTAAACAATCTTTACCACTGACTTTAAAATTGTAGAACGAGAATAAAAACTCCTAATTTTGCTCTGCTATAAAAATCTGGGAAGAACAGGGAAAAAAGGTCAAACCTGAGGATGAAACTACAGGAAACCGTACCACCCACCCCATCCCCTGTCGAATTACCCAGTGTGTGTGAAGATGTAATCTGTAATGGAGTCACCATAAGGTGCTTATATGATACAGTTTTAGATTATGATTCAGTTGTGAGTTCTCACCTGGTGCAAGCAGATCAATACACAACAGAAACAGTGGAGATTCAAACTGCAACCAAGGAAGTAGCGACCATGACACTCCCTATCGCTAAGATACATGTGAAAACGCGATATGTGGAGGGAATAATCAAAGCAGCAGTGATAAATGAGCCAATCTACCCTCTGATATTGGGGTGTAGATATGTCTTCTTGGGGAATCCCAAGAGACCTGTGATATTGGCAACGGTGCAGACCAGATCACAGTCTAAAAAGGAGGAGGATAATCCAATAAATACTCATCCAGAGGAGATGAGGAAGGCCCAGGCGGAGGACAAAACACTCAAGCCGTGTTTCAAGAAATTGCCCAAATTCATACACCTCCTGGCAAGGGAGAATTTTATATGAAGAACAAGTTGACTTATAGGAAGGCTGGATCTGAATCCAATGGTCACGGACAGCTGGTCCTTCCCACTTCATATAGGACTAAAGTGTTGGAATTAGGGCATGCGATTCCCTTCAGTGGTCATATGGGGATCAGCGCAACAGGACAGCGTATAGCTTGTCACTATTTCTGGCCAGGGATAACTGAAGATATCAAAAGATATATAAAATCCTGTCCAGAGTGCCAACGAGTAGCACCTAAGCATTGGACTGCACCAGCAACTCTAGGGGAAATGCCCATAGTGGGAACACCCTTTGAGAGAGTTGCCGTGGACATTGTGGGACCTCTCACTCGAACCAAGAGGAGGAACAGCTACATTCTGACTCTGGTGGACACCTGTTCTATGTGGGGAGAGGCGGTAGCCCTGTCATCCATTGACTCTAAACATGTGGCGGAGGCATTACTCACAATTTTCACAAGGTTAGGCTTTCCCAACCAAATCTTGACTGATAATGGCTCTCAGTTCAAGGGGAAACTAACAGAAGAAGTTTTCAGGATCTTTCAGACCAAACACTTCCATTGTAGCCCGTACCATCCCCAAGGAAACGGCCAAGTGGAAAGATTTAATGGTACTTTGATGTCGATCCTGAGAAAGTTGGCACATGAAAAACCAGATACATGGGACCAGTACCTTCACGCCGCCCTCTTTGCTTATCGGGAGGTACCCCATAGTTCAACCGGTATGGCCCCGGCAACATTATTATTTGGAAGGCCAATAAAAGGTCCACTCGAAGCTCTGTTAAGAACGTGGACTGATGAAAAGGCAGAGGAAAATATTACATCATCATACCAATATGTGAATGAGCTGACCACTCGTTTAAAAACTGGCTGGAAACTTGCCAATGAAAATTTGAGACAAGCCAGGAAGAAACATGCTGCCTATTACAACAGGAAAGCTAAAGACAGAGATTTGCCTGTGGGAGAGAAGGTACTGCTTCTTCTACCCGGTAGTCAAAATAAATTACAAATTGGATGGCAAGGTTCATATACAGTTCTAGAGAAGGTATCTAGAACAAATTATAAGATAGATAAGAAGGGGAAAGAAAAAATCTATCATGTGAATCTCCTGAAGAAATATTTGGAAAGAGAAAATCAGGAAGAGACACATTTGTTGACCTTGTCTATTGCAATGGAGATGAAAAAGGAACCATTTTCATCATTTGAATATCCAATACACCCCTGTGAGACAGCGGCACAGGTGAAAATCAGTACACATTTAACGAAAAATCAGAAGGAGAGAGTGCAACGAGTTCTAGATGATCATACAGAGGTGTTAACTGACCGACCGGGGCATACAAACTTATTGGAATATGATATGAAACTTATAGACCCAACACCTGTATGTATGAAAGCATATTCGATTCCTTTCGCTAAGGAGAAACCTTTGAAGGAAGAAATAGACTATTTGTTAAAGGGAGGAATTATTTCACACAGTGAATCTTCGTATAGTTCCAGTGTGGTGCTCTTGAGAAAACCATCTGGAGAACATAGACTCTGTATAGATTACAGGAGACTGAATGCTATCACAGAAGGTCAGGTGGATCCATTGCCGGATACAAACCAGTTGTTTGCAAGGCTGAATAAAGCTAAATATTTCCCAAAAGTGGATCTGAGCAAAGGATACTATCAGATTCCAGTAAAGCCTAAGGTTAGACCTTATCTAGCTTTTAGTACCTCAGAGGGACACTATGAATTTAACAGATTGCCATTTGGATTGAAGAATGCGCCTAGTGTCTTCTCTAGAATGATGAGAAAATTGTTGGATCCTCTGAATAATCCATGCATCACAAACTTCTTGGATGATATCCTTATAGCGACAGAAACATTTGAGGAACACATTGACTCTCTGAACATGCTGTTTAATCGACTTAGAGAAGCGAATTTGACAGCCCGACCAACCAAATGTTGCGTTGGATGTAAAGAATTAGAATTCTTGGGACACACAGTCCATCAGGGAAACATGACCCCTAATCCCAAGAATTTAGAGAAACTAAGAAAAGCCCCGAGGCCACAAACAAAGAAAGACGTGAGATCCTTTGTCTCATTATGTGGTTTCTACCAAAAGTATATCAAAAACTTTAACTCCATATGTGCACCGTTAACTGATTTGACACGCAAAGGAAATCCGGATCGAATTACCTGGACAGCACAGTGTGAATTAGTATACCAAGAATTGAAGGAAAAGCTCACAAGCAAACCTATTTTGAAATTACCTGACTTAAGTCAAGAATTCATTGTGAGAACGGATGCAAGTAATATCGGTTTGGGCGCTACCCTGTTACAGAAGTCAGATTCACTGGATGGGGAATTAAACCCAGTGGCATATGCTAGCAGAAAGTTGAATAAAGCTGAAAAAAATTATTCAACTAGCGAAAAAGAATGTCTTGCAGTAATATGGGCGATCAAGAAATTCAATATTTATCTGTATGGGAAGGCATTCAAGTTACAAACGGACCACAAACAACTGGCTTTTCTAGCACAAGCAAGGCATGAAAATTCTAGGTTACTCCGCTGGTCATTGCTTTTACAGCCTTTTCAGTTCAGCATAGAATATATTTCTGGAAAAACTAACCTAGGTGCTGATTTTCTAAGCCGCCATCCGTGTGATGAGAATCAAAGTAATCACCAGGCAAAGATACAAATTTATCTATGTGTATAAAGAATTAGAGATTGACATATAATGTCTGTTTTAAGTGGGGAGAATTGTGGTGAGAAATTCTAATACCCATATCTAAATTAGAACAAAACGGGAAAAGTAGAACGAAATAATACAATAGAAAGAAGAATGGTGAAAGACCAGTGCTTTCCCAATAGCGTACACCTGCGTTGTAGAGCGCCATAATGGCTGAACCAGAGATCCCCTTTTTCTACTTCGTCTGCATAACTGTAACGCTTCCACGTACGATAGTAAAAGCCTACAGCATCATACACGCGTTTCTAAAAATAAAACTGGTACTGTGTTTCTTAGAAAACCTTGAGATACGCAAACTGCATAATGACCTAGATACAAATACTAGCATTAATGTCATTATACACACTACGTTAACCTAAAAGACAGACGGGCTTAGAAGAGAGAGAGATGCACGGAGGAACGCATGCAATAATACCACGTCGTCTCGTGATTAAAAAGTGAACGCCAATTACACGCGAAAGGCATGAAGACCTGATTTTTTCAAATAAACAGTAAATAAAAAACACTAACGATACGAGGTTAGGTTTTGAAAACAGGTTTAAGCTCTTATTGGGAAACCTGACATTCTACTGATTTATGTCTAAGCTCCTGACATTAGTCTGACAGTACAGAAGACATCCCTTGGTATAGAAGTGAACGGGTGGTAAAAACAAATACACGACTATCCTATAATAATACATATTTTGAACGAAGCCACTTAGCCCCATTAAACTTATATATTTGTGTGCCTTAGGACTTGCTGACAAGGAATATGTTATGTGATACGCAAATAGTCTAGTAATTAACAAATTATAGCCAAAATATTATAGTGGGGTTGTCTGACAGCACAAGATCATATTTGCTCATAATGGCATGTTTGAAAAACACTGCTTTAGGGGAAATGAGGCCAACAAGTTAGATACGATTTGATTGGCTGTAGTAAAATGTAAGGCGAAACCTTATTAGTCGAACTGCAAATACTATTATTGTTGTTAATGGCTACGTGTAGGATGGGTAAAATTTTTTCAAAGGCTCTTGTAAACATGGTCTCATTGGTTAGAACGTTCGATATAGTCAAATAGAAGCATCAGTTCAGGGCCAGTTTTGAAAATAAATTTTGTGAGAATCAAGTGCGTTGAGATCAAGCTAATATTTTCCTAATAAAGGCCTGGGATAAGGCAGATCAAAATTGTGCCAGAATTCATCGCCAGTCAACGTTACTTGTGTATATTTCCTTGAATTGTGGTAAGCTAGACATATTTCCTATATATATATATATATATATATATATATATATATATATATATATATATATATATATATATATATATATATATATATATATATATATATATATATATATTTCATTCATTTCATTTCATAACCCTCCACTCCCAAAGGAGCATAGGCCTTCAACAAACACATGCCAAGTCCTCCTGTCACGTGCCATCATCTCAAGTTCTTTCCATGTTCTCCTCATCATTTTCACCTCTGTTTCCAACTCTCTTCTCCATGTACTTCTTGGTCTTCCTCTGCCTCTCTTGCCCTGGGGGTTCCAGAACAAGGACTGCCTTGTAATGCTATCAACAGGTTTCCTCAGTGTGTGTCCTATCCATCGCCATCGTCTTCTTCTCATCTCTTGTTCCACTGGCACTTGTCCAGTTCTTGTCATCAGTTCCACATTGGTAACCTTGTCATACCATTTTAATCCCTCTATTCTACGCAAGCACCCATTTATGAAAGTCTGTAGCTTTTTGGTTGTTGTCTTTGTTGTTCTCCATGTCTCCGAGCCATACAATAGGACTGACAAAGCCTAGATATTGCTCCACCATGTAAAAGCTTGTCAGAGAGGAGTATAACTGCATAGTCATATATGGGATTGCCAAATACTAACATGACACCTATCCTATTGTATAGAAGGAATTAACGCTGGAATTGCAGAGGCGTTGTAACCATTAGGGAGAGGAATACTGGTGTATATTGTCACATGAGAAGCTAGCAGTTGGCCTACAGCGCTGAACTCTGTGTTTGTAATGTCCTGTACTTCAGTGTGGGAATATATTATATATTAGTTCTGAAGAAGGAGGTACAACCTTCTTATTTCAAGGACCGTGGTACTGAAGTAGTAGAGCAGCACCTGGTCTGAGTTTTGCTGGATCCAGAGGGCTGGCAGCAGACTCCTTGTCCAAGATATCGACCAGTGGTGTATTTCAAGATAACTGAGAAGCAAGCGAGCAGAGGAGACAGTTTTCCTGCCGCCGACATACGAGCTAAGAATTCGTCAGCCAGAGCAGCTCACCCTTGTATAACCCACCCTAAAATTGACTGTAATACTAAATCAAGAGGAACAGTAATTATTTTTACAAATAAAAAGAAACTGTGAACCCTTCAATATTATTTCCACCAGTAACAAACACATGAAGTCGTGATGACAAACAACAACCTAGCTTCAAACGCCAGTATTAGCTCATAATACTACATCACAACATTACACACATATTGTAATAATATTATATGTCAGGACAAAGATCCTTTGTATAATTTTTGTACATAAACATTGTGTTTACATTTGATTGTGATTCCTGATTCACTCTGTAGTTGGATCAGGATATCTATTATTGAAAGAAATTAATACATAATTTAAAAGTTAACACTTGACTTACTTAAGATAGTCTTCTAGAGTGTTATATGTATGTGCTTGTCATAGTGTTGTAAAGTGTTGTGGATCTTAATTAAAGTGTTTATCTGTCTGTTGGTTGTTGTGAACTTACACTTCATCACTATCATAAGTCTGATTGAGGTCTAAATGTGGTAGCAAAGTAAGGTCATCTGTAACACACCACACGTATTAGATACAGATACCTTCACAGCTGATCTCAGTCAGTACACTAAGTCCCCTATAACTATTTATATAATCCCAACTTACCACACCTCCTTAGTCACTTTTTTACGACATGCATGGTAAGGAAAGTGCAACTATTCTTTGCCACTCTTTCGGGCCCCGACAACACATGGGTGATAAGAGAAGTATTTTAATTAAAGCGACGAGAGAAGCCAGAAGCAAACTACTAACTTTATAAAAGATAATATATGGTTTAATGAAAGCGACGAGAGAAGCATCAGACATATCGCCAACTTTCTAAAAACAAAATAGAAATGGTTTAATTAAAGCCACGAGACAAACATGAGACAGACGGACAACCTTCTAAGAATTAAAAGAAATATATGCGGTTTTATGAGAGCGAACGAAAAAGAAAGACGACGAAAGAGATTAGGTTGAACAGAGCCATTTTGAGTTTCCATCAAGAGCGTGCAGCTCCAGGGGGTCTCCGATGAGATAAAAATAGAATAAGACTACTGGTCCCTCAAGCATCTCGTACAAGGCGACAAAATCTAACTACTTACTCGGAGTAACCAAGAGGACCCGCACACCATCATAGCTGGCATACGCTGGAATTGGGTTGGCCACGTCCTCAGAAGAGACCCCGATGCCACCACAAGAACAGCTATGCTATGGACCCCCGAAGGAAAACGAAAGAGAGGCCGACCAAAAACAACTTGGCGAAGAACTGTGGAGTCCGAGATACAAAGAATAAACCAGAGCTGGGGCACTGTACGAAGATGGCTGCCGACCAAACAGAGTGGAAGCAGTTTGTTGCTGCCCTACAAGACGCCATTAGGCGTGATGGCCACTGACTGCTTTGACAGTGGCGGCTTAGGATAAAAGAAGAAGAATATGGAGTTATCATAAGGCTGGCAACATCATCGTGCAAAATAGATCGCTACAGAAACCACTGCTGCAACAACAAGTGAATGCATGATTCAGACTTTCTGTACGGGGACTAGCTGCAGGGATTGCTCCATGCACCACAAGAAGCGAAAAGGAAAATAGTGATGTTGTCACAAACGGACCGTGCTTTTCATTTTGTCGTTTTCTAAATGTCTTTTTTCTCTATATTGTGATTTACATTTATTTATTTTTTACCCGTATTTTCTCTCACTATTTAAACGTATGACTCAGGTTTCATGTTGTTACTTTGCCTGATCTACCATGGGTAGAGATAATATTAACACCCCGCTTCGAGCAGACAGGTAAACACTACCATACAATGAAAAAAAGCAAACACTAGGCAGGGGTTTCTCTCGCTCACATCAAGCTTGGCACCCATACTTGTTATATGGTTAATCCAGAGATAAACTGCAAAAGCACATTGGGTGTGGCAGGATATTATGTAACCTATCGCGGATGGACACGTGATTGTCAACATTTAAGCTAAGGTTATATCTTAAGTTGCAAGCCTGATTTACCAAAACCCCCTATAGCGTTAATACCTTATATGGGAGAAGTTTGAAATAGCTGGTTGTCATGAAAAGGAAAGGAGGAGAAGATATATACTAAAGTCAAACATTTAAAGCTTCTTGGTCTAGCCAAAATATAAACTACGTTTGATTGGCGACTTTCACCGCCTAGAAAGCTGAGAGAGCTTGGGCGAAAAGCCCCATATAATGAAGCACAAGTTTAGACTCTGGCACTGTGTTCCATTGAGTCAAGACGACACCTTCAGACAAGCCAGGACTGAAGAAAAATAAGATTTCAAGAAAGAGGATTTCTTCTTTCCATTTCTTTTCTTACTAGCTGTTACGCCTGTGTTTATACAAATCGGTGCATTCCCTAAGGGAAGGCATTGCCGTGAACGGATGAGGCGACACCAAGACGCACCACTGGTGAAACCGCACCATTGTAATTATTAGTGACGTCAATTTTCAATAAAATATTACGTATGCATGTCTGCTTAAGACTTGTAACGGTCTCTTTCCACTATGTACTTCAATGTGTTCGGACGCATGTGTGAGAGCTCCGATTATATGTTGATGTCCTCTCCATGCTTTACAGATTCACTGAAGAATACATTTCTGGTGTTGCCTGTGATGGCTGGATATTAAAAGGGAGTATTAATTACGAGAATAAAAGTCTTTTCGACGAGTTCAACATGCAGTTTAAATCGTGGACATCATGACTATTACTGACGGTACTTCTGCCTACCAGTCGTTGTATGTGATCGCTCATTAATATGAAATCACATGCCAGCATATTGCATTAACATGGAGCTCATCGTCTGTCCAGTGTCAAATAAATGTATGAAAATTACTTCGAAGTGAACTTCACTCATTCGCGTTACATGTTGCAGTGTTCATACGTTCCAGTTCTAACCCAATGATAATGCCAGTATGAGATAACATAAAACGTATGCAACACTAGCAATAGATTGGGTTATGAAAACATCAACATCGCACAACATAAATGGAATCCACTGGAATCTGACTAAACAGCTTGATGATCTGGATTTTGCAGATGACTTGGCTTTTCTGTCCCATAACCATAATCAGATGCAAGAGAAAATGAAAATTCTCGATGAGAGGTTACAACACGCGGGCCTGCAACTATACAGGGAAAAGACAAAGATTATGAGAATAAATGCATGAAATGACAAGAATTTAAAGAAACACCATGTGGTGGATTTGATGTTATAAGATGTTATTCCTATTGTACTGAATGAGGTCAGCTGTGAAGGTCCCTGATTATACTAAATGTTGGGTTGATTTATCAGAACACCTTTCTGCTACCACCTTACGACCTCAATCAGACTTATTTTTGACTAATATGTATGTTAGCTACGTCTATATGTCAAGGGTTATGAGTGTATGATGTATTGTAAGTACAAGTACTACAAACACATGTATTTACTAACACACACACACACACAAACATATATATACAAAAACATATATATATATATATATATATATATATATATATATATATATATATATATATATATATGACTGAGTCAAGACTACAACCACAAACACACTGACACTCTATGAAATATATCTTATAGAAGTCTGTGTTAAAAGTTTGGTAAAATCGTTATTTACAATTTATTTGGCCTGATCAGAATTTTCTGCATCAGGTCCAACAAGCAAAATTGATGTTATGAATGTATTTACAACAATTTAAATACTACCATGGATCTTCTTTCCATTCAATTTATAATAAGACAATCCAAATATGTGTATCTATGTTCACTAAGTTAATGACACTGGTAATTAATAGTATGGGTGGGGTACTGTCATCATTCCCTCTTTCTTTTTTAAAATTATCTTGAAAGTTTCTTGCCAACAATTTATTTTATGTTATTTCTATACAGAAATATAGTATTTTAGTGGATAAACTGAGTGCCGACATGTATGGCACTTATCTAGATAATAGCTGTTGCTGTCATTTTCAAAGGCTCTCTGGTATGACCACGCTGACAAGGTTCCTGGTGCAGTAACTAGACCTCAGGGTCCAAACAATAGGTTACTTTAGTACACTGCAACAACGCCACCGGGGTTCTGGTACCCACACTGTACCAGCATAAATAGTAGTTTAAGTTCAGCTTTGCCTTCTGTTCAGACTGCCAATGGTTAATAACACACTTGGTACTGCTGAGAACAACGCAGCTTGCTTCTAACATATTCCTTTACAACTGGCGCTGAGCTGTAAACGCTTTTTGCCAATATGCCTAGACCGGCCCAACCACAGCGAGGGTCTAGCATTTCAATTTTCAAAAATTTAAAAAGAAAAACACTATTTCACACTTCTAGGAGTGATTTTTCTAAATATAGATTTTATCTTTTCTGCCCAACCAATACTCTCTGTCTACCCTCCTATACCCTCCAATCAGATTCGAGTTACTCCTATGCCTCCTTTCAACTATCGTTCCCAATAACGTTACAGTTAACGATCAAGGACAACAGTCTGTTCGTCTAAGCGTTTTCAGTCAAATAGTATTTTCTCAATAACTTGGCTAATAATTGGACTACCCTTTATATTAAAACATATTTGTGCTCAGAATACACTAAGCTACACGACTATATTCATTTGCGTTTAGATTTTCAGTTTTATCACTGACAGTCGTTAATTATAACTTTTTACATAAGTCTACCATCTTGTCCCCCTCCTTCTGTCTCAATTTTTAATTTTTCAAATAAACCAACTTGTTTTTGTGACGTCACAACTACACTATGCGTCGAGAATTTAAACTGTCTGTGTGTGTATATCAGTTAGCTTTGCCACAGCGTGTATATACTAGTTGTCTCGCGGGCAGAACGTCTCAAGCGAAGCGGGGTCTTGGCGTGGCGGGTTAAGAATTGGCGTTAATAATTTGTATTGTATCGTGTAACACTACCAAAAAATGTAAGGATTACTACTAAATTTTGCCTTAAAGTTGACAGAATACGTTAATTCAGATAGTTATTTTGCAGCACACTTCCGCAAAATCGTTAATTATAAGGCTAGGCTGCAGAATGTATGCAGCAGATCTGGCACAATGTTAAATATTGGTAGTACGTTTTCGAAACCGAAACTAAAACGCGTGTTAGATTTTTACCGTGGGATCGTTCTATAGGCTTTAGCACTGCACAAAATTCAGCGCTATGCTGTGGCGTGTGAGAGGATCACCGTCAGACACAATAGGGCGGGTTTATTTATAATCATTTTATGAATAAAATCTTACTGAAATGAGCGATTATTCTCGCAGATTTTACTACACACCTCCCATCCAAAAACATGCAATCATTAGCAGGTTATAATCTGCGAGATAACTTAGCTCAATGAAGTCTTAATCCGTAGGCTTTTCCTGCCCTTGTGTTTTCATGGATTTCTGCAGAATTCAAAGTAAGCACAACTCAAGAAAGCTGCCTCAGACCTCTGCAATCCAAGAATTTATTTCAGTTATGTTACTGAACAGCTGCAAGTGTTACTGCTGGTCTTAATGCTGCTTAGCAATCAGTATTCACTATTTCTCTTCTCTGAGTCTGCTCAACGACATGTCCCGAGAATATTAGATGTTCCTCAAATTGTACGTTATGAGGAGTTGATCTATATGGTGATATCTGAGTTGTGTAGGGGATCCAATAATTTCCTGATCAGCCTGAATAAACAATGGGACTATGCTCAATTCAAAAAGGCAACAATGGAGGCAATCTGCTCCTCCGAAATGTTCACAGCCAACAATTGGTCTGATCTCAGGCTTGATGGAATGTGGAAACACCCTTCTAATAATATTCTATAATGTGCCACTCAAATGGAGGCCATATTCGCCAACTATATTCTCCGCCTACCGACAATTTGGTGAAATAAGATAATATGTGGGGAAATGAGTTTCTGCATCAGAAATCAATTCGCCCTTAGCTTTGCTATAATATGTGTGGGTGATCTCCATCCAGGGTCCGATCAATACTTCCCCTTGGACGGTGTAGGGTTGGGTGACTACCAATGTCACCAGTGCCCTTTTCATGCTAAATTAATATCCATATTGTGAAGCGCTGTGAGCATTTTCCGAATTGCTCACTCGTCCACTCCCCACTTTTCTTCTGTTAGCATTTTGTTTCGGGTTCAAATCTGGCGGATTATCTTCAATATTAATTTCAGCCAGTTCCCTAAATGCGGCTTCAAACTGAGCCTGGGTTGACTGGTCTGAGCTTCTATTTTCTCTGGATGCCCTTCTCAGAGTTGCGAATTTAAATATTTTTGGTGAAAACTGTTGGTGGGAAGGTGGATACCTATCCTCTGTGTCTACCTTATTATTTTTATTTTCCTTGTTATTTTTAGGCCCATATGTTTCAGAATGCTTGGCTGGCATCTGATTATGATTTTCCCAACTTGGGGACTGTACCTTGCTACATTTTTCACAGGCCCCCACAAATTGTGAAATATCAGCAGCTACTTGGGGCCAGTAATATTTTTCAGATGTCCTTTGACGTGTGGTTCCATTCCTCTGGTGTCCACCGTCGGGTACAACATGAGCGTGTGCCATCACGTTTTCCCTATAGGGAATTGGCAATACCAACTGTCCCTGTTCTTTGGATCCTGCTCTAGTTTTCCTGAATAGCAGTCCCTCCTTCAAATAAAATTGTCCTTTCTTAGGGTGTGCATGGCTTGTTGGCAATTTGCCAAAGCAAGGTTTTAATGTTTTATCCTTTGCCTGGGCCTTTCTCATCTGCTTATGAGAATAAACTAGTGGTGGTTCCTCCTCCGTTCTACTAGGGGTCGACCTAACCTGAAGCGTGGCCATTACCACAGGTTTTACCGGGCTTCCTAGAAAAACATATTTACTTCCTAACACCAGCGGGTAATTAGGGTCGTCATACACGGCTGCTCTGATCACTCCTTCCACGTACCTTGTCTCTACATTGATCTCGGCAACTGGAAGTGTCATGGTGTCTATTCCCTTTACGGCCCCTTGTATCTCCACTTTCTCTGTGGTATACTGTTCAGGGTGCACTAGGGTTGCACTCACAACTGAGTCATATTCCAAACCTGAATCGTAAAGGCACCTAACCTTGGCACCATTACATGTCACTTCTTCACAGATGGGGGGATGATGAGGTTCATGCTGTTCTGTAGGCAGGTCCTTCTTTCTCCCCTTGTCCACTGTTATCATGCATGCCGCTCGATATGGAGGAAGTTTCCTACCACATTCACTAGTATTATGATTATGCATCCTGCATATTTTACAATATTTTCCTTCCTGTCTGAAGGGTTTCCTGTCATTGAATTGTGGGGTTTTATTTTTATACTCATTGCGTGGCCTATCAAAATTGGGTTTACCTCGGTTATCCTGCTCTCTAGTATTATAATACGCATCTTGGTCTGGAGGAGTTCTATTATTGTCAACCTGTTTCTTTTTATTGCCAGCTACCTCTGCTTGGGCTGCCTGATACCTCTCACCGACATTTATTATCCCACCCAGCCTCTCCGCGCCCTGTTCCATGAGAAACTTTCTCATGTCTGGAGCCATGGACTCTCTCATCTGTTCTATGCGTATCATCTCTTTGAGAACTTGGGTTTTCCCCAAAGTAGCCCATTTCTCCATATACGTCTCTAACCGGGCGGAGAACTGGTGATAGGTCTCACCCGACAGTAGCCTGGCATTCCTAAATTTCTTTCTATAAAACTCTCCGTTCTTTTCGTATCTTAACAGAAGAGCCTGCTTCAACATGTCATAGTTGTCTTGGTCATCCCTGCTCATTTTGGCAAAAACTTCATAAGCTGTTCCCCTGAGACCCTGGGATAACTTTAGGCTCCACTTCTCTCTCTCTAACCCATACGTGGTAGCCAAAAGTTCAAACCTACCTAGAAAACTTTCTATGTCATCATCTTTCTCAACAAAATGGTCTAAATGAAAACCCATAGCTGAGTTAGAGGCCCCCTGACTAGCAGTAGCATCAGAGGTAGAGGGGCTGTGACCATAGTCCGGAGCAGGGTCTTGCAACTCTAACTCCCTTAGTCGCAACTCATGCTCCCTCTGTAACCTTTTCTCTTGTGCTTCTGCTTCCCTCTCGGCAGCCAATCTCTTTTCTTCTGCTTCTCTTTGCTGTCGTTTTTCTTCAGCCTCCAATCTCTTAGCCTCTCTATCAGCCTCTAATTTCTTCATCTCCCTAGCATCTTCTAACTGCATTCTCCTTTCTTCAGCTAACTTATGTTCTTCCCTAGCAATATACTTATCACATTCTGAGGTGACATAGTCAATCAAGATTTGTCCCTTCATATTCATCTCCATGGCAGTCTGCACAGCCGCAGATCTGAACTTAGCTAAATCAGCCATATTATCTCAATTAAGGCTAACAATATACTAAGGTAACTTAATAACTCTAATATGACAACAACACTAAGCACTAACAGTTCATCCACTATTTCACAAAATACTCTGAATATTATTTTATGAGATTCCCATACAATTTTAGGGGAAGTTTTACCCAGTGCAAAGTTAAAATCCCGGAACAGGAGACCCCAATATATGTGAAAAATTCAGATCCCAGACGAGCCTACCAATATATGTGGTGGATTTGATGTTATAAGATGTTATTCCTATTGTACTGAATGAGGTCAGCTGTGAAGGTCCCTGATTATACTAAATGTTGGGTTGATTTATCAGAACACCTTTCTGCTACCACCTTACGACCTCAATCAGACTTATTCTTAACTAATATGTATGTTAGCTACGTCTATATGTCTAGGGTTATGAGTGTATGATGTATTGTAAGTACAAGTACTACAAACACATGTATATTATATATAATATATACATATATATATATATATATATATATATATATATATATATATATATATATATATATATATATATATATATATATATATATATATATATATGACTGAGTCAAGACTACAACCACAAACACACTGACACTCTATGAAATATATCTTATAGAAGTCTAAGTTAAAAGTTTGGTAAAATGGTTATTTACAATTTATTTGGCCTGATCAGAATTTTCTGCATCAGGTCCAACAACCAAAATTGATATTATGAATGTATTTACAACAATTTAAATACTACCATGGATCTTCTGTCCATTCAATTTATAATAAGACAATCCCAATATGTGTATCTATGTTCACTAAGTTAATGACACTGGTAATTAATAGTATGGGTGGGGTACTGTCATCATTCCCTCTTTCTTTTTTAAAATTATCTTGAAAGTTTCTTGCCAACAATTTATTTTATGTTATTTCTATACAGAAATATAGTATTTTAGTGGATAAACTGAGTGCCGACATGTATGGCACTTATCTAGATAATAGCTGTTGCTGTTATTTTCAAAGGCTCTCTGGTATGACCACGCTGACAAGGTTCCTAGTGCAGTAACTAGACCTCAGGGTCCAAACAATAGGTTACTTTAGTACACTGCAACAACGCCACCAGGGTTCTGGTACCCACACTGTACCAGAACAAAAACCTCACAATTCAAAGAAATATCACAAACGTACGTTGACTGGCTTTAGCATAAATAGTAGTTTAAGTTCAGCTTTGCCTTCTGTTCAGACTGCCAATGGTTAATAACACACTTGGTACTGCTGAGAACAACGCAGCTTGCTTCTAACATATTCCTTTACAACTGGCGCTGAGCTGTAAACGCTTTTTTCCAATATGCCTAGACCGGCCCAATCACAGCGAGGGTCTAGCATTTCAATTTTCAAAAATTTAAAAAGAAAAACACTACTTCACACTTCTAGGAGTGATTTTTCTAAATATAGATTTTATCTTTTCTGCCCAACCAATACTCTCTGTCTACCCTCCTATACCCTCCAATCAGATTCGAGTTACTCCTATGCCTCCTTTCAACTATCGTTCCCAATAACGTTACAGTTAACGATCAAGGACAACAGTCTGTTCGTCTAAGCGTTTTCAGTCAAATAGTATTTTCTCAATAACTTGGCTAATAATTGGACTACCCTTTATATTAAAACATATTTGTGCTCAGAATACACTAAGCCACACGAATATATACTTTTTATGACTATATTCATTTGCGTTTAGATTTTCAGTTTTATCACTGACAGTCGTTAATTATAACTTTTTACATAAGTCTACCATCTTGTCCCCCTCCTTCTGTCTCACTTTTTAATTTTTCAAAAAAACCAACTTGTTTTTGTGACGTCACAACTACACTACGCGTCGAGAATTTAAACTGTCTGCGTGTGTATATCAGTTAGCTTTGCCACAGCGTGTATATACTAGTTGTCTCGCGGGCAGAACTTCTCAAGCGAAGCGGGGTCTTGGCGTGGCGGGTTAAGAATTGGCGTTAATAATTTGTATTGTATCGTGTAACACTACCAAAAAATGTAAGGATTACTACTAAATTTTGCGTTAAAGTTGACAGAATACGTTAATTCAGATAGTTATTTTGCGGCACACTTCCGCAAAATCGTTAATTATAAGGCTAGGCTGCAGAATGTATGCAGCAGATCTGGCACAATGTTAAATATTGGTAGTACATTTTCGAAACCGAAATTAAAACGCGTGTTAGATTTTTACCGTGGGATCGTTCTATAGGCTTTAGCACTGCACAAAATTCAGCGCTATGCTGACGTGTGAGATGATCACCGTCAGACACAATAGGGCGGGTTTATTTATTATCATTTTATGACTAAAATCTTACTGAAATGAGCGATTATTCTCGCAGATTTTACTACACACCACTAAAGGATGTAGAATCTTACACATATCTTGGCAGTAATATAGACAAAGTTGGAGGGACAGACAGTGATATCAAAATAAGAATACAAAAAGCAAGAGGAGCTTTCATTGCATTGGGAAACATATGGAGAACAAGAGAAATAAAGTCCAACACGACAATAAGAATCTTCAACTCAAATGTCAAGTCAGTCCTATTGTATGGCTCTGGGACATGGAGAACAACAAAAACAACATCCAAAAAGCTACAGACTTTTATAAACGGGTGCTTGCGTAGAATAGAAGGACTGAAATGGTATGACAAAGTCACAAATGTGGAACTGATGACAAGAACCAGACAAGTGCCAGTGGAACAAGAGTTGAGAAGAAGACGCTGGCGATGGATAGGACACACATTTAAGAAACCTGCTGACAGCATTACAAGGCAGTCCTTGTTCTGGAATCCACAGGGAAAGAGAGGCAGAGGTAGACCAAAAACATATGGAGATGAGAACTGACTACAGAGACGAAAATGATGAGGAAAACATTGAAAGAACTTGAGCGGATGGCACAGGAAAGGAAGACTTGGCATGTGTTTGTTGAAGGCCTATGCTTTAAACAAGGAACCACCAGAGACACAGTTGAATGTTCCTGAGGCTGAAAACGATCTAGATGTTAATACAGACATTCCACGAAAAGACGAAATCATCACGGCAATCAAAGGGTTAAAGAATGGAAAAGCGACTGGCCACGATAACGTAAAAACGGAGCTATTTAAGACAGACCCCGAGCTAGCAGCAGAACTACTAGAACCACTATTTGTCTGAAAAACAGGTACAACACCAACGGAGTGGAACAAAGGAATAAATTGCCCAAGAAGGGAGACCTTGCAGACCGCAATAATTGGAGAGGAATCACTCTTCTCTCAGTTCCCAGCAAAATATTAGGCAGGATAATTATACAGAGAATTTCAAAAGCAGTAGACCACAAACCGAGGAAAGAACAAGCAGGATTTAGAAAGAACAGAAGATGTGCAGATCATATATTTACACTCAGGAGCATTATAGAGCAGTGCTCAGAATGGCAGAGACAGCTGTACATTAATTTCGTTGATTTTAAAAAGGCTTTTGACAGTATACATAAAAAAAAGGTAAAGGAACCCGTTACACGCCTATTGAGGCATATTGGGAATATGGTATTAGGCCCATATTATCTTGACCGTCGGCACACTAGGGGTGATGTGGTCGGCATCACGCCGGGACAGTATACATAGGGACAGTTTATAGAAAATACTGATGGCTTATGGAAGTCCAGGCTGCATAGTGTCAATCATAAAAAGCCTTTAAGCCAACTTTACGTGTAGCGTAGGGCAGAGCAACCTAACCTTTGAGGTGAAGACAGGAGTACGACAGGGATGCCGCTTATTGTCAGGAACCACTTATCATGGAGAACACTCCACGGGTTACACTGCTGCTGTGTGGGTTTATAATAACAACTATAGCCTCGCCTTCCTTAGGGTATGACCACACAACAATGGCTGACAAAAGTAATGAACGCCTTTAACAGGTACTTCCCTTTAATAATTTACATACACAATAAGGCCTCACGCGGCCATCAAATACAATAATGAGAAAACCACCGTAAATCTGCCATAGCAGCTTAAACTATCACCTCCATACGCGAAGGTACAAACTATACTACAAATGGCTGCTATAAATATCGCTCACCCGAGCGGCAAAAGCTATGACAATGACACACTCAAAATCATCGACATCTTATCAAACTACGGACTGTAGACAATACGATCTAGACCCTTCACTGCTCTAGACTTAACAACGTAATTATCGCCAAGGTCCGAAAATATGGCAGGCACTCAGTTTACAATCTACAATATAAACCACATAGCGATCTCGCTGGCATAAGGAAAAAAACGTCCTTCCCGGACAAAGGCTAACTTCTCACTGATCAATTTTGTGCCTTTTTCCCCGACTTCCGGTAGTCACATGACCCACCAGTTCGGCTAACCTCGGCCTCTCCCGACTGGCTTTTCAACGAACACAAGAAATAAGATGCACTGCGAAATAACGCTGTGACACATCTCCCCCCCCCCACCCCCCCCCCCCCCCCCCCCACCCACCCCCCCCCCCCCACCTCCCCCCCCCCCCCCCCCCCCCCCCCCAAGAAAGAAAACGAAGTTTTCTTCCATCAGGAGAAAGCTTCGCCCGACCCCCGTAGGAGTCTGGACGACCATATGCCACTAACAGCATATCCTCATATGAACAGAGAGTGCCATAGTTCTCCTCAACCATTGTCGTTACTGCGTTCTCCAACCACCCAAAAATCACATGAGTACGAAGTAGGTTACCCAAGGTTCTGGCAGCCGTGAAAAATGACAACGACTGTCCTCCCCTGGTCAACCATAACCCAGTGCCCTGTATACTAATAACCTTTAGCCCAAACATGAACTTTAATGTACATAAAACTTCTCTACAGTGGTTGCAATTACTTGCTATCCACTATCACATGTAAACACTTCGCCACAGAACGCTCCTGTCCTTACTACAACATTATAATCTGGACAGGGCGTCTGCTACTACATTATGTACTCATTTAATTAGTATAACATTACTGATGGAGTGGATCACACTCTACAGTTCGGTTCGCTTTCACCGAAACACCATAACTGAACGCGAAACCCGATACCTCTCCCTTGCTATTGCTGGACTATCAGCAGGTGGTTATTATGCAACGACATGTGCACCCAACCTATTCGCGAAAGTAACTCGTGCAACCTTGGTATTTTCTCGCAACGACAATACCTCAACGAACACAAGACATAAGATGCACTGCGAAATAACGCTGTGACACTTATCAACCACTCTATTCTTAACAGTCATAGACTGGGTGATGCGACAGACAACAGAGGGCAGTCCAAGAGGAATAAGATGGACTACGTTTTCTACATTGGAAGATCTGGAATTTGCAGATGACATTGCACTACAAGCACATTCACATCAACACATTCAGGAAAAAACGGATAGACTTAATAAATATAGTGTTACACATAAGAATTATGCAACGTTAACAGTGTACGCTAATTTTTCCTTATGCAAGGGATAGAACTCGGGAAATGAACTCACTGTTTCACTCTGTGTAGTTATCTTTTTCTTGTGACCGAAGGTTGCCGGTATAATGTCATACCGATCTCGGTTCATGTCCTTTTAAGGAGCGTACAGGTCTACTTTTCTTAGAAATGGTTGGCAACCTGCAATGTTGCTATTTCTTTCCTAATAAGGCTCGATTTTATATGTCGTTCTCAGTATAGGATCATAGTTACGTGCTTTACTGAATTGATCTCACGGTAATGGTTCTCTGCGCATGTCTGTCTTTTGGTTGTAGATTGAACAAGCTTCCGCCCAGTTTAGTTTGTGGCAGAATGCGGTCGAGATGTGATCTGTGTCGGGGCAAGATATGCTCTTGTGTCCCCGAGTATTCTTTCATCATGGGAAAGGACCTTCTGTGATTTTGATGGCCAGTTTATTCATATTAATCCCATGTGTGTAATTCTAACGTCTGGAGACGGTTGGAATTGTGGTGTTTTTCGAACATAAAGGTAAAACTGCTCTTCCTATGTTGTCCTGTAGTCGGTGAGGTTAAACATTATTGTTCGACTCGTTTCGCACTGTCAGGCGGGGAAGAGACTTTATTACTAGAAGCACACCAGATATCTTGATGCCTAATATATCTATGGTTCAGGCTACTTATGCCCACAGAACAATTAATATTATGTTCTCGAACTTCGACATGCCAGCGAAGACACCTTTACGAAGGTTAGACTTATAAAATATGTCCACAGGTCAACGTGAACTGAGTTCATAGTCCGCCATGCTCGTGCGGCTGGTATTTAAACATGCCTACATATCTGATCTACTTGTATCACGAAAGAGTTGATTAACTCGCATATATACTGATTGATATGCTATACATTGCTTGTGATTGATCGTCAATGTCATCGTAACTATTGTGGCGTCTCAATAAATGTTTGGAAACGTAACCAGCTGTCGTGTGTTTACGTGACGTCCTGTGTGGACTGTCCTGCTAACCCTTAGGATGCTGATTGTCATCTGTTTTTTGCTGTACTGACGATTGGATTCGCATAAGTTAAGTGGCCTGTTTTGTTTGTGAACTGTGCCCTTATACTTCTACTGAGCCTTCTGTTTCTTCACATTCTTTTCTCGTATTGTTATATGTTATATGTTTATATGTTATTTGTATATTTATATGTTATATTTCTGCGGGTCTGGCTGGGTGGTGACTCCTTTAGAATATATCACGTGACAGAGGTTTTCTATTGAGAGTGTTCTGTAGGGTTTGCAAATTTCCTATAGCGAAATTTGCTAAGCGACTTTTGTTGCTATTATTGTTAGTTGTGACGACATGTGCAGGTTTGTTTTCGTTATTTTTCGCATTCTTTAGTTTTGTTTTGATTTGTTTGTACATTGTAGGTCTCCTCTTTTCTATTGTTTAGTTTTATACACCATTTATGTTTATACACTGTGGTGTCATGTATTTTGTTTAATGCTATCGCAGATATCATCAATTTTTTTGTGATACTTTCTTTACTTTTCGCTATTTATTTAGTTGATTTCTGCGAATGTTTTCGTATTGTTTCTGATCATTGTTATTGTTTACATTGTTATTGTTTACATTGTGACTGTTTACATTGTGATTAGTTACACTTATGGTAATTAATTAATGGATTAAGCTGGTGCACTATTACTAATACACTGATGATAAATAAATGATGAATAGTGTTGTGCACTACTGAATGGAAAGTCTACCTATGATTAAGAATTGACTGATGATATTTTCATAAAAGTTCATATACAAGTTCTTTGTCAAAGACTTGTTTCCCACAGAGATTGGGATAATATAATGTGAGTGAATATTCAAGTACTTAATTTAAGACTTGTTATTATTAAGTTTGAAATAAGATAGTTAATTATTTCAGGTTTTGGACTCATAATATTAGACAATATGTCTACACTTGAGTACTTTATTGAGCAGGGTAAATCCCTTGGCAAGACTGGTGATAAATTGGAGGAATATGCTACTGCTCTATTTAACAAGGCGCTGAAGTCTGAGGAAAAAAGACAGAAAGCAGAAGCTGAGCAGAAAAAAATAGATGCTGAGAATCTGAGACTGCAGATGCAGGCAGATGAAAGGAAATTCCAGATGGAAATGGAAAAGCAAAAAAGAGATTCTGAACAGAAACAAAGAGAAGCAGAAGCTGAGGAGAGAAAACTCCAGCTACAACTGGAAGCTGAGAATAAAAGACTAGAGAAAGAGGCTGAGAATAAAAGACTGGAGAAAGAATCTGAGAATAAAAGACTAGAGAAAGAGGCTGAAAATAAAAGACTGGAAATACAGGCTGAGGCTGAAGAAAGAAGGTTACAAAGAGAGGCTGATGAAAGAAAAGCAAAAATGGAGCATGAAGAAAAACTCTTAGCTTTAGAGTTGGAAAAGTTGAAATTGATGAGCATGGGTAATGCTAATGATGCAAATAAGGGTTCATCTTCTGATAAGGCTAATGCTAATACTTTTAAGATTAAGCTACCAGCATTTAGTCCTTCATGTGATGACATAACGTTCTATCTTGACAGATTTGAACGGTCATGTAGAACACATAACATAGACAAATCACTATATGTCGATCAATTGTCAAATATACTAAAAGGTGAATCTCTGAGTATGCTAAGCATGGTAGATGAACCTGACAAGAATAATTATGAGGTTGTCAGGGCCGCTTTGTTAAAGAAGTACCAACTTAACGAAGACGGCTATCGTCTGCAATTTAAAAATATGTTGCCAGAAACTGGAGTGAAGTTCTCTGAGTTTATTGCAAAAATACGTCTCACTTTTACACGTTGGGTTGAGCTGTCTAAGACAGAACATACTTATGAAGCACTTATGGACTTAATACTTAGAGACAAAGTCATGTCTTCTGTCAATGAGTCTTTTCTTGCTTTCCTTCATGAGCGTAAACCTAAAACCATAAAGGAAATGGAAGAATTCTGTTGCCAATATGTCACTGCGCACCCTCACATAACGATTGGTAACTCTAAGGGGAAAGAAGGTTTGCCAGTTGCTTCGGCAGCACCATATGGTCAAAACTTTGTTCGTAAATTCCAGGGTACTCAACAAAATTTTGATAGGAAGAGTAACCGTAATTACATTCAAAATTATGGAAACCAATTTCATGGTGATTCTTCTTCGAAGAATTGGAGACGAGCTGATAGTCCTCGTTACTTTCATCCTAATAATTTTAGGCATTTCAGAAGAGGATATAATAATAGAGGCTATTCTTCACGAAAACCTCAAAACCAATCCAATAGATGTTCGCATCAATGTGAACATGATAATAATCATGGAAACTGGTGTTCAAACCAGGATAATAATTACAATAGGGAACACAATAACTTCAGAGATAATAATAACTCTGATAATTTCAGAGGTAATAATAGTCGCGGTAGATCTCAATACAAAAAAAGAGATATCAGCTGGCTAACTCTGTACAACAAGAATCTCAGGGAGCCTGTAATCAGGTTGTTGATGATAAAAACTATAGCGCTGTCACATGTTCTGCCTTTGACTTTGGGAAAGCAAACAAGTGCCCCCAATGCAGTACTTTGTTCGAACCAACTACGGTAACTACTTTGAGTTGTGGTCACCCTCTTCCCGCTCTTCCTGCTGCTGTTGCGCATGACGGGAGGGGTTCTTTAATTCTACATAAGGGTCTTGTTAATGATACTCCGGTCTCACTACTTTTCGATTCCGGATACACCACTATTGGTGTTAGACAATCGCTTGTAGATCCATCTTGTGCTACAGGAAGGGTTATTAAATGTGTCACATTTGGCGGCACTCTAGAAAAATATCCTACTGCTGTAATTCCCATTGCCACTCCTTTCTTTACCGGAGATGTGCACGCTTGTCTCTTACCTAATCCTATTGCGGATCTTATTATCGGTCGTATTCACGGAGTTAGGGAATGTACCCCACAGCAGATTGCTGCTTGGGAGGATCATAATATGCAAGCTACCAATGCAGTGGTTACAAGAGCACAAGCTCTACAGACACCTCAAACTTCATTGATTAGTAATGATGAAGTGCATAGCCAAGACAGTCACTTGGTTATTTCCCATGACTCTTTCATAAAACTACAAGAAGAAGATCCTTCTCTAAAAAAATTCTTCATTCTTGCAAAAAAGGTGATCTAAATCAGGATACAAATAGAAAATCTTGGATTGCCATGAAAAACGGCGTACTTTTACGTATGGTACAAGACTCGACAACGTCTGCACATTCGCAAATTCTTGTTCCTAAGAGCATGAGAGTGCAAATATTGCAACATGCTCATGATTCGCAATGTGCTGGACATATGGGTTTCTCCCGTACAAAGTCGAGAGTCCTTGCGGCTTTCTTTTGGCCTTTTTTAAACAAGGACATACGTCTCTACTGCCGATCATGCAAGGTGTGTCAGGAGGTCAAGTCTAGAGGACCACGACATGCTGCGCCTATCCAGGCTGCCGACATCCCTATTCGGCCATTTCAGAAAATGGCTATAGATATTATTGGCCCTTTTAAGATCAAGTCGGCCAGAGGACATCAGTTTATCCTTACTTGTGTTGATATGTGCACATGTTGGCCAGAGGCTATCCCTCTTAAGAGCATATCTACTGCCAATATCGCAGATGCTCTTTGGCTGATATTTTCTCGTTTGGGTTTCGCAGGAGAAATATTGTCAGACCATGGCATACAACTTATATCTGACACTATGTCTCAAGTAATGTCTACCTTACATATTAAAAGATCTCTTAGTAGTATCTATCACCCAATGTCAAATGGGTTAGTTGAGCGTTTAAATAGAACGCTCAAGACTTTGCTTGGAAAGATAACTGAAGATCATCCTCAAGATTGGGACAGGGTTTTACCCGCGGCTCTCTTTGCTTATAGAGAGGTCCCTAACGAACACACAGGATTTTCTCCCTTTGAACTTGTCTTTGGCGCGCGTCCGCGCGGCCCTATGTCTTTACTACACGATCTTATCACTGCCGATGATATTAGTGATGACACTCAATCCTCATATGAGTATGTCATTGCTCTGAGGCAAAAGATCATTGAGGCATGCAAACTAGCTACTTCGTCATCTGAAATTGCTAAAGAAAAGGCAAGGCAGTTTGCTAATAAGAATAGATGTCTACGACAACTTTGTCCAGGCGACAAAGCATTCGTCCTACTCCCCAGTAGGGAAAATAGACTTCTTATTGCATGGAAAGGTCCGTATGCAATAGTCTCTAGAATTTCCGATGTTGACTATGTGGTCGATATTGATGGGAAACATAAAACTTTCCATATCAACATGCTGACGGAATTTCATGAACGTCCAGACTACTTGCTGCTTATTTTCCAGGCAACGGAAGATTCTCATGTTCCTCATGGTCATTACTCATCCCTGTCAGTCATACAGGATGAGGAAACTACTTTTTCTGATGTCAATCTTCCTCTTCCAGTGGTTCCACTACATTCCACGGAATCCTGGAAAGACGTTTCTATTTCTCCTAATCTTTCAGTTGAGGAACATCGACAAGTCTCGTCGATGTTACAAACATTCCAGGATGTCCTCACTGATATCCCTCGACACACACATGTCATAGAACATGACATAATTCTTACTGACAATAATCCTATTAGGGTTAGACCTTATCCTATCCCTATACACTTCCAGTCACAAGTCGAGAAAGAATTATATGAAATGATTCGATTAAACATAATTGAACCATCGACTTCACCATATTCTTCTTCCATGGTTATTGTCCGGAAGAAAGACAAGAACATACGAATTTGTGTCGACTATCGAAAATTGAATCAAGTCACAAAATTCGATGCTGAACCGATGCCTTTACTAGAAGATCTACTTATTAGGCTTTCTAATTCTAGATTCTTCATTAAACTTGACTTGTCCAAAGGTTATTGGCAAGTGCCTTTAGCAGATCGTGCCAAACCTCTTACTGCTTTCTCAACACCTAGGGGTCTGTTTCAATGGAATGTTATGCCCTTTGGCCTTATGAACGCCCCTGCTACTTTCGTACGCATGATGCGGCGAATTCTTTCTCATCGTTCAGATGTCATTGCATATTTAGAAGATATCTGTCTCTTCAGTGATTCATGAGAAGATCACTACTTGGGTTTATACGAATTACTGTCGACTCTACGTGAGTATAATTTGACAGCAAGACTATCTAAAGCCTATGTTGGGTTTGGTGAAATCTCTTTCCTGGGTCATCGTGTTGGTCATGGTCTTTTGAAGACAGAAGACCACAATACTTCGAAGATATTGAACATCTCTGTACCCAAGACGAAGAAACAAGTTCGTAGTCTCTTGGGGTTAATTCGATTTTATGGGAGATTCATTCCGAATCTATCTTCAATTATGGCACCTCTCTCAACGTTGTTGAAGAAAGGATCGCCTAATCTGGTTCGTTGGTCTCAAGAATGCCAATCTTCCTTGGACCAGATTAAGAATATATTCTCATCTCCTCCCATCTTAAGATTACCTACTCTTGATAGGACTTTTGTTCTTCGAAGTGATGCTTCATCCACTGGGATCGGAGCAGCACTTATGCAGGAATATACTGAAACTCTGCATCCTGTTATGTACATTTCTAGAAAACTAAATGCGGCAGAGAGGAACTACTCGGTTCTAGACCGTGAATTGTTGGCTATGGTTTGGTCAATTCTCAAACTACAAAGATTCCTCCTGGGCGCACATTTCATTCTAGAAACTGATCAAAAAGCTCTTACAGCTATTCAAACTAAGAACTTGAAGAGTTCGAGATCCACTCGATATGCCATTGCTCTTCAACCTTTTCACTTCACGGTACGAGCTATCCGTGGTTCGGATAATGCGATGGCTGACATTCTGTCTAGATGCCCACATGATTCCGAACTAATATTTCTGTCCAATATTTCCAGATATACTTTGAACATATAACACTCTTATATTATTATAATACATTAGTACACCTGTCCTCACTTTATGTGAACTCATACTATTGTGCTTTGTTATCATCTTCTTCTGTTACCATCTTTAGTATAACAGAAGAAGGCTACGTAGACAATATAAGGGCCGAAAGTTTACTCGGCCACAATTGTTTATAATAATGTATTGTATATTAGGAATCCTAATGGTTGTTAAATAGAATTATATTGATTGTATTTTCTCAGCAAGTCATTGATGATCTGCGAAGTTACCTTACTCCTTGTCAAGCATGTAGAATTATGGAGGATGTACTTACCTAGGACAAGACAGAAGCTGTATCCATTACGCCTTGTCCTGGATCTTCATATATTTTTAACTTATTTCATTATGTATTGTAATATTATTACATGTAATATTTACTATCACATGTGTCCATCCTTTTGAAACGGTATTAGAGTATGACACCGCTATTCGATAATGATTATTATTACACTTGCATATGTATATTATGTTTACATGCTAGCGTGATGTGTGTTGGTGGCACCTCCCCGATATATGTATATATTTTTTGAGACAGATTTTTTCTGTTGAGATATATTCTCACGTGACACTCCATGTGTCGATTTAGCCTCATGTTGGGCAGTTTGTCTATTTATCCGCGCATCATTCGTGCGTTTTGAGCCGCTTCTAGCTTGCTCTTGGATATTTAAAAAAAAAAGAAACATTTTTTTTTAATCGGGAGGTTGCGGTAATATGTTACACATAAGAATTATGCAACGTTAACAGTGTACGCTAATTTTTCCTTATGCAAGGGATAGAACTCGGGAAATGAACTCACTGTTTCACTCTGTGTAGTTATCTTTTTCTTGTGACCGAAGGTTGCCGGTATAATGTCATACCGATCTCAGTTCATGTCCTTTTAAGGAGCGTACAGGTCTACTTTTCTTAGAAATGGTTGGCAACCTGCAATGTTGCTATTTCTTTCCTAATAAGGCTCGATTTTATATGTCGTTCTCAGTATAGGATCATAGTTACGTACTTTACTGAATTGATCTCACGGGAATGGTTCTCTGCGCATGTCTGTCTTTTGGTTGTAGATTGAACAAGCTTCCGCCTAGTTTAGTTTGTGGCAGAATGCGGTCGAGATGTGATCTGTGTCGGGGCAAGATATGCTCTTGTGTCCCCGAGTATTCTTTCATCATGGGAAAGGACCTTCTGTGATTTTGATGGCCAGTTTATTCATATTAATCCCATGTGTGTAATTCTAACGTCTGGAGACGGTTGGAATTGTGGTGTTTTTCGAACATAAAGGTAAAACTGCTCTTCCTATGTTGTCCTGTAGTCGGTGAGGTTAGACATTATTGTTGGACTCGTTTCGCACTGTCAGGCGGGGAAGAGACTTTATTACTAGAAGCACACCAGATATCTCGATGCCTAATATATCTATGGTTCAGGCTACTTATGCCCACAGAACAATTAATATTAAGTTCTCTAACTTCGCCATGCCAGCGAAGACGCCTTTACGAAGGTTAGACTTATAAAATATGTCCACAGAAGGTCAACGTGAACTGAGTTCATAGTCCGCCATGCTCGTGCGGCTGGTATTTAAACATGCCTACATATCTGATCTACTTGTATCAGGAAAGAGTTGATTAACTCGCATATATACTGATTGATATGCTATACATTGCTTGTGATTGATCGTCAATGTCATCGTAACTATTGTGGCGTCTCAATAAATGTTTGGAAACGTAACCAGCTGTTACCAGGTTAATTGACTTCCACGTCGTGTGTTTACGTGACTTCCTGTGTGGACTGTCCTGCTAACTGTTTAGCTACACACCTACAACACGTATACACAAACCAGACCAAAGACACCATATTTCTACGCCTCCATCATCTCTGGTGTCTGAGGGTGATACTCTACATGTTCCACATCACAAATAAATCACCTCTCAACATATAGCCAGCAGGTGGGCCTGAACATCAATCTAAAGAAGACAGAGGTCATGCCACTCAATGTGAGCAACCCCGAGCCCATAACAATAAGGAATCAAAAATTGAAACAGACAGACACCTTCACACCAAGGATGCATAATAACACCAGATGGCTGAGCAAGCAAAGACATCAAGAACAGAATGAACAAAGCAAGAACAGCCTTTTATAGTCTAAACAACATCTGGAAGTCCTCTCAGTACAGCACAAGCACAAAATTAAGATTATATCAGAGCTGTGTGCTTTCTGTGCTTCTCTATGGTGCGGAATGCTGGAGAGTTACAGAGAAGGAAACGTAGAAATTGTCCTCTTTTCACACAACCTGCCTATGAAAAATTCTCCGAATCTTTTGGCCGAGTATCATCACCAACCAAGATCTGCTTACTCGGAGCAAGCAAGAGGACATGCACACCATCATAGCTGGCAGACGCTGGAGTTGGGCTGGTCATGTCCTCAGAAGAGACCCCGATGCCATCACAAGAACAGCTGGATTTATAATTGATGCTCAGGGAGGGTAAAATTAATAAGAAAAGGGGGAAGGGTGGGTAGAACGGACAGCAGGGATGGCGCCTAACTAGTGTCAGGAAACCAATACTTAGCAGTGACATTTGCTTCTTCTAAAGTGTGTGGTACAAGCTGGTGATACCAGTTCGTGTTATAAGTTAGAGATACCAGTGTGTGATACCAGCTTGATACGAGTCTGTGGATTAAGGGGTCTACGCTAGATGCCTGCCTTTGACGGGTGGTGAAGATCCTTGAAGTTAGGAACGGTTACAACTGCAACTACGTCTGGGACGTGCCCTCACCACAGAAATCGACAACTGACGGAGAGTCGGCAAACAAGTTCAACATCTGGCCAGTTAAGTGTCTTTAACCCGTCCAAAGCAAAAGATTCTCTCCTCAAAAATTCAAAAAAGTCACCTGCACTTCAATTTTCTGTGAGGACTAAAATTCTCATTTCAATGTCTACATTGATTTATTTATTTACTCATGTTAAACCATAATTAACTCCGCCAAGGCTGGTCCCAAGCCGGCTGAAAAAGGAGGAGGGCGGTCTGCATTGCCGTAAGGCGGCAGCCCCTCTACCATGCAAAGGCACAATAGGCCAATCACCTGTTTGCTTTAAACTATGGACGATGGACGATGTCATCAAGGCATATAAGGAGAGAACAAGAAAGTATTCAGTGGGGTACTGGAAGATGAGACAGGTCTGTATTTCAGAGCTGGCATTTGCTGATGATGTTGCCCTGATTGCTAAATCAGAGGCACATCTCCAATCCAACCTGCAAGTCTGGAAAGAAGAGCTGGAGAAGAGAGGGATGGTCATAAGCAGCTCTAAAACAAAATCCATGGTGATATCACGAGAAGAAATGAAACATCAGATTAAGTTGGGAGAACAAGTCCCTGAACAGGTCGACCACTTTAAATATCTTGGAGCTATTATAGACCGAAAGGGGGGCATCAAAGAAGAGTTGGCCACTCAAAAAGCAGCAGTTTGGAGACGTTTTCAGGCCATAAATCGAGGATTCCTCAGCAAGAGAGAGGTTGGTAAGAAAACGAAGATGGCTGTATACCGCTCCACCTATGTCCCACTCTTGACATATGGATGTGAGTCATGGGCAATGACTACAACCCACAAAACCAGATCCAAACCTCAGAAATGAGGTATCTGAGGAAGGTGGTTGAAGTAACAAGAAGAGATATGGTACGCAACCAGACGATACGTCAAGGCCTAAAATCCCACTCCCTGCAGACCTAAGTAGAGCAGTTCCAACTAAGATGGTTTGGCCATGTCTGCAGAATGGGAGATGATCGGCTATCACGACAAGCATATGAAACTAAGAGCCAGGGATCCAGACCCCCAGGACGACCCAGAGCCCGCTGGGAAGACAACATTAGACAATCTTTGAAGGACCGAGGACTAGAATGGAACTAAGGCAGGAGGAATACAGCCGATAGGATGGTCTGGCGCTCTCTCTTCCAAACCTCTACACCTCAGGGTAGAAGGGGAACAACTAAGTAAGTTAAACCATAACTGATTATTCAATTTGTTTTGTGTATGTACACATTAATAGTTGATTTAATTATTACAGAGAGAAGTGAACAAGTATGAATCAATTACCTTAAATATAAATACAACAGAGCTACTAAAATAATATTTTACTGAATAATTCAACTGCGGGCTCAGAAACCAGCTAATATATTTTTATATTCATAGAAGGGGCGGGCAGATGCAAAGTTCATGCCTGCTTTGATCAGCGTTGTGCTTGATTTCTGAAAAAAAATCTTTTGACGACTCTCTAAATTAGAAGAACTATCCTTCTATTTACAACTCTGCCAAGAGTAATCTTGAGCGAAGGTAGATACCTTTAGAGACCCTCATTGTATACTCTAATTTTTGGCCATTGTTGGACCGTCACTGCTGATCAGGGGAGGCAATCCCGTGATAATGATGATGATGAGCGATCTAAAACCCCTCTGGCCATGGATTAATTCAAAATCAGAGGAAACATTTGGGATAATTACTTTCTTTCCTAATACGGTAGTGTCTACACTGCCTTGTTTTAAATTCGCCCCACCGGACATCTTTAACTCCATAATTTAAAAAAAAGGCCCGATATCTTCAGTATGATTCCATTAACATGTGTCTCTCCTGATGACGCTGTAAAGGTGTACAGACAAATATAAATGACAATTATTATAATTTTTTTTTAATCACATGAGAAATCGTAAATGCGTGTGGCACAGGCAGGGTCAGTCGATGGAACATGTTCCGAGTACTCTAAAGGGAACAGATTTATAAGGATCAATTCAGCGTTGAGAGAAACCCTTCCTGAGCCGAGACAAGCTCTTGTCAACTCGACAAAATTAGCTGATACACGAAGATCTAGCAAAGACTGGATTATCTGTATCTACACTGGTTTTAAAACGACATGGAATGACATTAACATTAAAAAAATAAAAAAAGACAGACAGAAATAGACTAAGGCTAATGTAATAAAATTGATCTTTATAGAAGGGCAAGGAGAGATGATTTTGCAGCCATAAATATTAGGGTCACAATGAGAAATATATTACGTGGGAGAGCCCAAAAAGGTACATACAGACTGTGACGATATTGCCTCCCCTGCTTTGCAGTAGAGGTCCAACAATGGCCAAAACTCAAGAATCTCTAATATGGGCTTCAAAGGTATCTACCTTTGCACAACATTACTCTTAGCAGAGATGTAGATAGCAGGGTAATGACACTTCTATTACAAAGGGAGTATTCACAAGATATGCAGATAAGCGAAAACAATGCTGCTTTGGCTGAGCACGTTAATTCTAGAATCTACCGACCACCTTTGTGAAGGAATTAAGCATTTATTAATTTCAGCTCGTTCAAGCCCCCATTCCTGATTTACTCAGTGGAATTCTATTATTCTGGAATAGCTCTGTTTAGAGTGTGTGTTGTAAATTGACTGAGACAAACATGCAGTAACTTTTAAATGATTAAATCGAAGTTAAATTTGTAACATTAAAAATAACAAAATTTAATAATCACTTAAGTTTTAGCAGTTTGAAAAAAATTTGAATAGTTTAAAAGAAAGGATTCATCATTGATTTATAGTAGAGATGATGGAAAAAATTCACTTTGGCAGCGTATATTTGTCACTTAACTGCCAATAGTAGTTTCTGCTCCCGCTGATGGGTTCTTTTTACGCTGCTCTCGCTCGACGCTGGTCAAGATTAAAGGTGCCGCACGTTCTTAGAACGTCAAAGAGTAACGGCCAAGCTGGTCCTGCGTCTGTCTATAAGACCCTCTTATGATGGCGTCTCGCACAACGTCAGTCCACATCTACCTTCACTTGGTTCCAGAATTAGTACTTTCTGCTGGTCCCACCAATAACTATGATAAAGAATAGAAACGAAACTCTCTCCTCAGTATTGCGTTTCCCGATATATAATTATGTGGCCCCCCTCCCCCTTCTCTTCTATTCTACCATCCCATTTATATCAGAATTTACCCTCGATGAGAATTAAATTTAATCCCACGGGATAACTTTCTTTACACTTAAATTGAATAGCTTTAGCTTTACATTACAGTTAAATGAAAAGGTTAATAATACAGATAGAGTCTGTTTACATTTAAATCTCCACTGATTGAAAAGTGTTCACGATATAAATTGAATATGTTTACACTAATTTGAAAAGTTTGAAACTTCCATTAATTTAAAAATGAATATTTTTACAAAGACATTTCCACTGGTTTAAAGCTTGAAAACTAAAATTAATTTTAAAGTGAATATGTTTATAAGGACATTTACACTGCTTTGAAACTGTAAGTATTATAATTAAAATGTACATCATTTCTCTCATCTTTTCCTCCCTGCTCCATATGAACCTGTGACTACTTTATGCTTTTAGTTCTCTTTAAGAAACTAGCACTAAAGCAATTACCAGCCCGTGCAGCAGTGGTTCATGAATCATTATTCTATTCACTGAGGTTGCCAGCCTCAAATGACTTGGACATCCACGAGCGATTTTCACATATTAAAATTCACATGGCAATTTACATATATATGTTAGTTCACATATTAGTAATGAAATATAGAATGTAAAATGACAACTTACGCCAATCCTGGCTGACAGACGATTTGCTCAGATGAATAAAAGAGACTTGAATCGGCCTTTTACATGCGTCTGGGATGTCGTTGTTTTAACAATAGATTCCCTCTCTGACTTCGTGTGTGGTCCTTCAGATTCCTCAGTCCCGGTTTCCTTATCTAACATGAAAGAGATTTCCTGGGCTATGACAGTCCGTCCACAATTTTCCAATAAAAATTGTCCGGTATGTTAAGAAGGAATTCTGAATTCTAACTCTGGCAAGTCTGGGGTTGTCTTTGCAAGCGAGAATCTCACAGTGGAATAACACTGAAACGTGTCAGGTTATATTCCCGGTCTCCCACGCATCTGTTTGTTATGGAGTTAAATAAATGCTCCAATCATTTTCAAACAGGCGAGTTAGGGTGTGGTACTTTCAAAATATTCCACGTGAAATAAGGTGCGTACAGCAAAAGGTCACGTATTACCATATATGGCAATAAGGCATACGATGTCTTGCGTATAGACTCGCGAACATGTCGTTAACCTCAAATAATAACGTGTGTCAAAAGTAACAATTCATTACTTTTATCACAAAGTAATCTTGTCCACCTTGTCTGTCCATAAGTTGTCTCCCCGTATTCCAAGCTTTGGTGATGCGCGCACCTGTTTTATCGGTGATTAGGCAGATAGCGCTGGGCGCTGTACGTGTTTATCCGCAGCCGCCAAGCTTGGTACAAGGGAATTTTACCCACCTGCCTCTCGTAATATTATCTCTACCTCTCGTTGCAAATGTGAGGTGTTTATCATCCATAAGGAGTGTCAGATTACAGACAAGACACAATATACTGAAAGTAGTGAAAGAATACTTGAAAATATAAACTATCTTCTACATAGTATAGAAAGAAAAAAAAAGAAAGAAAGTGCGACAATTGAAAGCACGCAATAAAATCAGTACCACAAATGTACCGATTACCGCCGTAGTGAAACAGAGATCGAGAGGTGTCGCCCCATTATGTCACACAGACAGAAATGAAGAAACTGCAGCATATTCAAATAAAGTGGACATCATCATCGTTTTCTTTTTCGCTTCCTGTGGAGCAAGGAGCCTCCACTATAACTGGCTCTGTTACAGGAAGCCTGAGCTAAGCATTCACATGCTCGTGCAGCAGTGGTTTCTGTAACAATGTGTTCAACATGAAGAGATTGACAGCCTGACTCACAACCTTATATTAGTTGGCCTTGTATGAATTATCTGTGGGAGTAGTAGGTCTTTTCTTTCGTTATCTCATAAAGAACTCCTGTGAACTATACGGGACAATATGGAAATAGAGGATACCGAAGTTGATAATTACTGACCAAGAGTGTCGAGCTTCTGCACGTTGCCACAAATACAGGAAAATGACCTTTGTAAGAGTTACACATACCAAAGTCAGAGCAAACGAGAGACAACACTCAGGTATTTACCACACAGAACAAAAGAAAACAAATCAAGAGAAGACTAATTCGATGTAAATAATTCATATAGAAAAGAATTACTGAAAATATGGAGAGACAAACAGACATGCAGATAGATGGATGGACAGACAGACGGACGGACGGACGGGTGGATAAGTAAGTATGTGAGTAGGTCGATTGGTCGGTTGGTAGGTAGGTAGGTCGGTAGGTAGTAGGTAGCTAGGTAGGTAAGTAGAGAGACGGACGTACGGACGGACGAACAGATAGATAGATAGATAGATAGATAGATAGATAGATAGATAGATAGATAGATAGATAGATAGATAGATAGATAGATGGATGGATGGATGGATGGATGGGTGGACGGGTAGGTAGGTAGGTAGATAGATAGATAGATAGATAGATAGATAGATAGATAGATAGATAGATAGATAGATAGATAGATAGATAGATAGATAGATAGATAGATAGATAGATAGATAGATAGATAGATAGATAGATAGATAGATAGATAGATAGATAGATAGATAGATAGATAGATAGATAGATAGATAGATAGATAGATAGATAGATAGATAGATAGATAAAGAGTTTTGACATCTTGTTTCAATCTCTCTGTCAAGTCTTCTATTTGCTTACTAAGTATTTGAACTCTGAACCTGTTTAAGCCTGATGTTGTTGACACATATATTAAGTGAGTCTGATGATTTGCCGATCTTCATTTTTAAAAAAATGTTTGCCTCGTTTTGGTGAGGGCCGCACTGTTCAACATTGAACACAATGTGCGTCGGTTATATTAGGGCGCATGTTCAAATGCAAAATACCTTGTGGTCTGGTTAGTTGCCGATCTTCATGATTAATATACACAAAGGACATAAATCCCATAGATAGCGAAACACAGCCTGGGGTCAACTGTGAGCATGATTTTAATAAATTAATGTTTCAAAATCTTGTAATATTGTCTGTCTAATCTTTCAAATAGCGCATCTTTCATCTAAATCTGCCTCAATAATATTGATTACAAACTGCCTCCATTCTTGCACTTAATCTGATCTATTTTATAGCTGATGTGGCCATTGGATAATCCTAAAGCACATTTAAAATTCAAACAACGTTATCAGTATTCTTGAGCTCCCTGCGTAGTATGGGTCTTCAGTACCTTCACGTCGAAGTTTCTTCTTTCTCTTGTGCCGTCTGTTTTAGTTTTCTCTATACTTTTTTATCTTTATTAAGTCTGTTTCAAGTCTGTCCTCTGTAAATGTTCGGGTCTTCCTCTACTTCTATTTTTGAATCTCCCTTTCTACTTATTTTGTCTTCCTACTGTATATATATATATATATATATATATATATATATATATATATATATATATATATATATATATATATATATATATATATATATATATATATATATATACAGTAGGAAGATATATATATATACAGGTATACCTCGAAGATATTGCGGGTTCGGTTCCAGACCACCGCAATTAAACCAATATCGCAAGAAAGCGGGTCATACCCATTTTTTTGGCTTCCCAGAGCATATGACATCCTAAAATCACGTTTACACTGTGTCTATTAAGTGCGCAATAGCGCTAGCTGTAAACAAATGTACCGTAAAACTAAAAATACTTTATTGCTAAAAAATGCTAATCTTCATCATCTGAGCCAAAATCTATCGGAAGAAGAAGGCACGTTCTAATAATTAAATGTAAATAACTTGAACACAAAAGCGCAATATCTTCAAAGCGCAATAAAGAGAAGAATAATAAAGCGAGGTATCTGTATATATATATATATGTATATGTGTGTGTGTGTGTGTGTGTGTGTGTGGGGAGGGGGGGTGTGAGTGTGTGTGTGAGTGTGTGTGCGAGTGTGTGTGGGTGAGGGGTGTGAGTGTGTGTGTGGGTGTGTGTGGGTGTGGTGTGTGTGTGTGTGTGGGTGGGTGTGTGTCTGTGTGTGTGTCTGTATATATAGATGCATATAGTCATACATTAAGGTAAAGGTAGTCCTATAGCAGATACAGCGTCCGACTAACAGAGTGGTTAGAGTGCTAGTCTCTCGCGGCAAAGGTGCTGGGTTCGAATCACTGTACCGACACGCTGCAGTCTACCCAGCTGTAAAGAAGTAGCTGACTCTGCTCTTTGAGTTAGGGAAGGAAAAGGCAGCGAGGAAGGGAACTAGTCACCCCACCTCTCGGTGCTGGACCTAGTATAGTGAAGTCTCTAACATTTCACTCCCCTACGGCAGTATATGCTATGGGACTACCTTGACCTTTATAGCAGATAACGACGTAAGGCAGTGAAATGTTACCTTCACTAGACTAGGCCCGGCTTTATGCGTTAGTTTGACCGGTTTGCTTCCTTGCTGCTTTTTATTTATCGAACTCAAGAGTAGAGCAATGATCCATTTTTTTTTTCTCATTAGTTTTATTCACTAGCTGCTTTTCTCAGAATATGGCGCAGAAGCGTGGACACTGAATGAGTAAATAAAGGAAAGTTTTGAGGAGACTGTTGAAATAAAGTTACATAGAAAAACGGAACCCATTCCGTGGATGCACAAGCAAAAGATGTCAATGAAGTACTGTACAGTATAGTAAAATAAAGAAGTTCTGCAAAAGCACGAGATAAATAAAATTGAACAAAGGTAGTCCCACAGCACATACTGTCGTAGAACAATGTTCAAGACTTTTCTATACTAGGTCCAGCTTCATGAGTTAAGGTGCCTAGTTCCTTTCCTCGCTGCCTCTGCCTTCTGGAACTCCAGAGCAGAATCAGGTATCCATTTAACACTGGGTAGACTGGAGCCGTGATATTATCAGGTTTCAAACCCGTAACCCGGTGACTTCGCCGCGAGAGGAAAGCGCTCTAACCACTCTGCCAATGAAATTTATAAACGTTTGTCAAAGCCCATTTTTGACAATGACAGATGCTGCTTTAGCCCAAATGTTTCATCTGGCCTTTGCTGAAAACAATCGATCTGTTAATATGATTCTTCGAACGACGCAGGGGAGAACATATCTGCATAATTTTCTTATTTCTTCTTTTGCTTATTATTTATGCGTGAAGATTACCCCTTGATCTTCTATATTGATTTTCGATCCAGTGCGCGTATTATGGCCTGCGATGATATAATGCCTGGTCACTTCATCTATTTTCTTATTGGCTATCCAGCAATCCTGGTCACGTAAAAACGGACGTTATATGATAATGTCTTTGTCAGATTACGATTCCATCTCATGAGATATCCAATCCAAGGTCTCCTTTTCTCTGTGGCTTAACTCCTCCAATGGTTGTCTTTCAGAGATGCCTTCGTTTCTCATTACTCTTTGTTGTTCATTAGCCGCATTTCTCATATTATGGTGCAAAAACATGGACAATTAACGAGTCATTATAAGAAAGTACCGAGGTTGCTGAAGTGTGGTTATACAGAAGAATGAAACTCATTCCGCTTTACTGAGACAAAATAAATAAATTAATCAAAATACAGTACACTGCATAACGAGTTTCTGTAAGGACAAGGATTGTAAACACAAACCGAAATAAATAAATATTAGACCAATATAATATTCTATTCATGTAAAGAGGCATGTCAAAAATCATAAAGGAACGGCTGACAGCTTAGAAGCAGAAAAGTGACAGCACAGCTCTTTAAGTGGAAACGAAATATGAAAACGATGGGCAGGAAATGGTCTGACAGTATAGCATCAAAACAGGATACCAAAAAATGTTGACGGTTCATTAGCACTGTCACGAAATACGTTCGTTCTCTTTTTATCTGGTCTTCACACCACTCCTGCATTATTGGGCTACCATTCCGTTTACGTGCTAATTCTTCCAGTATTCATTGTTTACGCTCTCTACGACCAAGGTTATCTTATCACACCTTGTCAAACCTCTCATCCACCCCTCTCTCCTGGTTACTTTCTCCTTTGTTATCGCCAACGCAATATATATATATATATATATATATATATATATATATATATATATATATATATATATATATATATATATATATATATATATATATATATATATATATATATATATATATATATATATATAAGTTGTCTCCTTCTGTTGTCCAAAAGCACTTTCATCCGACAGACTGGGGTTAAAATTAACGCTCGAGGAGGGTAGAATTTCTTAGGAAGATGAAGTGGTGGATGGAAGAGGAGGTCATCTGATGACTATGTCAGGAGACTCAATACTTAGCAGAGACTTTCATCTCCTTTCAATTTCTGGTACAAGTATGTGGTTCAAGTTGCCAGCAGTCTACGCCAAACACCAACATTCAGACGGGTCGTGAAGATGCTTGACAACCCTGGTAGTTACCTCAGCCTTGATGCATGAGACGTGCTGCAGCCACCAGACTTGACTATTGTAGAGAAGTGCAGTCCAAGGCACCTGTGGGAATCAAGAGCGGCTGAAGCAGACGCTAACTGACCCCACACTGGAAGGTAAGTAGCATATCAGCGCAACTAAAGGACATTTACAACTTTTTCATAAGTTCCACTACAGTTTAAATCATTCGATGATGATAAATACCATCGCTTCTTTTTTATAAGCAACTTTTTTTATTTGACTTTGTTAATTTATAAGTGATTATTAAACCTGTTTATCTGTAACTGTAAAGATATAGTTGGATTAATCACTGTTGAGTAAAGTGTGTGTCTGCACCCGCATGAATCATACTGTTTTAAAGACATAAACAGAGAGAGCTATAAAATTAATAATTGTTGAATCACCTTCAGCTGGGGCTCAGAAATACGAGCGAAAATATATTACCTCACAGAAGGGCGGGAGAATAAAAAGTTCATGACAGCTTAGATGATCTCAGTTGTTATTCTTGCATTTCTTTAAATTCCGGCGAGACTCACTAAATTAGAAACATCATTCTTCTGTTTATATCTCTGCCAAGAGTAATCTTGAGCGAAGATTGATACCTTTGATGACGCTCATCATTATATTCTAAGTTTGGCCATTGTTGGACCACTACTACGGAGAAGAGGAGACAATACCCTCACAAGCACCAACCTGCAACAGGGAAACAACCTTTGATCTGATGACAGTAGCTGTGATAGAAGCTCATTAAGCGCTAGTAATCTTTAAAACTTAACTCAGTAATAAGCTCATACGATCGTCATGACCACTATAACCGTGGCCAAGTCTGAGTACTCACATCTAGATAGTCTGGCCGGACGTTGTATACCAGGTGTCGAGATCCTAGATCATGCAATAGCGTATGTAGCTTTTCCTCATTGTTCAGGCGGGCAACGACCTTCTCAACAGCACCCATGACACGAAGGACGTGTGACCTTAGAACTGCGCTGGCTTTCAGTTCCTCTATTGTTTTATCTCTGAAAGACATGAACTGTCCCCGTATCTCTGGGTCTTCCAGTAATCTGTGAAATGTAAAAAAAAGGTCTTTATCAGCGCTATCCCAAGTAAGAGCCGTGTAGTTCCGGGGATGGGGAAGGGGTGGGGGGGAATGGGGGAGGGGTGGGGTTGGAAGGGGTCTCAAGAGACAAATAAAAAATAGGACTACTTCATGCATGTCGTAAAAGGTGAGAAATATGAGGTTGGGCACGGGGCAGTCAACCTTATCATGTAAACCGCATTACCACAGAAACCGCCACTACAAAGGCATGTCAATGCTTGTTGCAGGCTTCCTGCAAGAGGACCAGCTACAGAGGTGACTCCATACTCCGTAAGGGACTCAAGGGAAAGTGATGATGATGAATACCACAGATGCTGTATATATTAGATGATGATGTTGAATACCAAAGATGCTGTAGATATTAGATGATGATGTTGAATACCACAGATGCTGTAGATATTAGATGATGATGATGAATACCACAGATGCTGTAGATATTAGATGATGATGTTGAATACCACAGATGCTGTAGATATTAGATGATGATGATGAATACCACAGATGCTGTAGATATTAGAGGATGATGTTGAATACCACAGATGCTGTAGATATTAGATGATGATGTTGAATACCACAGATGCTGTAGATATATGATGATGATGATGAATACCACAGATGCTGTAGATATTAGATAATGATGATGAATACCACAGATGCTGTAGATCAGGGGTCGGCAAACTTTTAGTAGTGTCGTGCCGAAGTAATGTTGCAAAGTCACTCAGCGTGCCAACCTACGTCCATCATATTTTTATATACAACAATTATTGAAACAATTTAAAAATGATCTTGTATTAACATGTTTCCGATACATTAAATAACTATTCTATTCTTTGTAGATTATTCAATATTTTAATATAAATAGGAACAAATATCAATACAAATATTATGTTTTGCAAAATTTAAGTTCTGAACACATTAGTTTGAAATTGTATAATAAAATTGCCATATGTATATTTTGTTAAGACAGAAAGTCCAATAGTTTGAAGAACAAAACAATTAAATAAACCAAACATAAAACACGTTATTAAAATTTTAATATGAGTAATCATTGATTATTATTGATCTGAGTCATTAATCAATTAATGGGACCCGTGTCCTTGCTTCTCCTTGGCTAATTGTTCAATATCAGGTGTGTGTTTTGTCAATTTCAGCTTCACACAGGCTTCTGAATGCACAGTTGTTAGGCGACTTCTCTGTGGACTTAAAACAGCTTTCATGTGTGAGAAAATTTGTTCACATGTATAAGTTGACCCAAAAGCCGAAAGTAGAGCAAATGCAACTTTCTTCAAACAGGTGAACGCTTCAGGCAGGGATGTCCAGCAGTTGAGGATGGCAGCTGACTTTTCCAAGCAGCTTCCTTCAAGAGTTTTTCGCAATTCTACAAATGTTATCGTCCATAACTCTGATGCCTTGAATTCGATGTGTTGCATTTCAAAATTGTCAACATCCATCCACTCGAAAAGAGATAGGTCAAATGGGATGTTAGTATGATCAATTAAGTCGGGCTTGATGAGGTAAGAAAACATGGGCCCGTGAATTTTGAAGTCTTGACTTCGTTTAGCAAACTCTCCTTTGAGCGCTTCGACGTACTTCTGAAGCTCATCTCTGTTGACAGTAAATCGATTTGAATGAGTCTTTATGTTTGGAAAGTACTTGTATGTGTTAGTGGTAATATCTCTGCAAAATATGTCAAATTTTGACTCAAATCCTTTCCAGTGCTCAAAAAGATCATGTACTGTTTGACCCTGCCCTTGTAAACGCAAGTTTAATTCATTCAGATTTGTAATTATATCAGCTAGAAACATCAGCTTGCACAGCCAGTCCTCGTCATTCAATTCCGGGAAATGTTCTTTTTCATCAAGAAACACCTTGATTGCTTCTAGACATGATACAAATCTGTTCAAAACATTACCTCGACTAAGCCAACGAACATTGCTGTACAGCGGGAGGTCCGCATATGCGCTCTCCATTTCTTGTAGAAGAGACTTGAATTGCCTGTGGGTCAATGAAGAGCGAGAAACTATGAAGTTAACTATCTTGACAACAGTTTCCATTACAGAGTTCAAGGATAGTGACGAAATCTTCGCACACAAACTCTCCTGGTGTATAATGCAATGGAAGCTCAATACTTGACGTCCAATACGATCCTCAAGAAGTTTAACAAATCCTTTGTTCTTTCTGACAAATGCAGGGGCGGCATCAGTAGTAACACAGAATATTTTATTCATGTTAATGTTCTGATTTTCGAAATAGCTTACAAATGCAGTTATAATGTCCTCTCCCTTGGCTGTACCATCAAAAGGTATCAAGCAGCACAGTTCTTCATAAATACGGTCGTTGTCACAATATCGCGCAACTATATCTGGGCGCGCCACGTCATTCACATCGACACTTTCGCCAAGAGCGACACTAAATACAACAGCTTGTTGTAACCCGGTTGTTTATTTTACGGTTACATTTTCAGCCATATCAGTTATGCGCCTCTCGATTGATCTCGCAGAAGCCGATATTTCTCGAATCCGAGACAGTATTGTTTCTTTATTTGGTAAATCACTAAACAAAATTTCAGCACTGCTCAAAAAAGTTTTCTTGATGTATTTTCCATCTGTGAAATGTTTGCCCTTCGAAGCCACACACTGTGCAATTTTGTAACTACATTCGGTAGCTTTATTTTTGGTTCCAATTACTTGATTAAAAATACTACTTTGTTTTTTGTAGCCAGAAACAGACATTTTTATGACTTCACTTTTCTCCTCAGAGTTTTTAAACATGGACTGATGTTTGGTTTGATAGTGTCTTTGTACACTTGACGTACGGCACACGACACTTTCATAACATAAAGCACAAACAGCACGATCCTTTTGTTGTATGAATTCATATTCGTTTGTCCAAAAGTCTTGAAACGAGCGTATATCAAGTTTTTGTCTTTTTTGAGTCATTTTAACGGCACCGTATTACTTAATAACAGCATCAACTTTTGTGCTGCGGTCAACGGACTGTACGGGCATGAGTATGTGACAGCCGAGAGAACTGTAGAGGTGGTGGTGGTCGGGAGAGAGGGGAAGGATAGGACGGAAATATAACTTCGTCGAGGTCAGTCATTAATGCTCCAAACTCACACTGGGAGTCAAAAACTGCGAGCGAAAACGAAATAAATACGCTCGTCCACGCGCTAGCCAGACACTATTGCGTAATTATGATATTATGTCTCAGCTTCCCGACAAAATTTACTTGGGATTCTTTTCAAGAATCTCATCCTGCAAATTACGGTAGCAAGTAGACGCCAGACTAGCAGGCGCCGCAAAGTATTACCACTCCCCTTGAAATTCGTTGAAAAATGTTTATTCTCGGAAACGGTCGGTAAAAACGAAGACTTACGTGCAGTATAGTATGATCGGGCCTTTAGTTTGCATCAGATCGCACATTCTTACCTCCAATGTCTAAAAACTTTCGTTTTGAAGGGTTGTAAAAACAGGTAAAAGCTTTAAAAGAATTATATGCTTCTATTTAATTAAAAATTCAATTAAAAAAAAAAAATGAGATCATCTACTGTACAGTATTTTAATTCACTCAGCGTGCCATTGAAAATCGTTCCACGTGCCACGCTTGGCACGCGTGCCGTAGTTTGCCGACCCCTGCTGTAGATATTAGATGATAATGATGAATACCACAGATGCTGTAGATATTAGATGATGATATAATGACCACAAGTAAAATAAAAACCTTAACCTAAATACAGGAAGACGGAAGTAAAAGTCATATTTAAGACCCAAATCCTTTAAAATGCAGCGTCGAACACTTAGTTGACTATATGGTCAGATCAAAGTTACTATTACCGAGAAACAAATAAAGATATACTAAAACATAACCAACACATATCACCTGGAGGAAATCTGAAGCCAACAATTTAAGTAAATAAGTCAGCCCCGGTGGAATTATAGGATCGTACAGGATATGGAAGCTTTGGTAGTATGAAACTTCCATACTAAATTACTAAAGACGTTTTTCGCAATGTTTTTAGTTCTAATATCATATGTGGTATGTTGTATTTATAATATTACAAATGATAATATTGTTGTATTTAGTATTGTACGGTATGTAATATGACACAATATTGTTGTATTTAGTATTGTATGTAATATGACATAATATTGTTGTATTTAGTATTGTATGTAATACGACATAATATTGTTGTATTTAGTACTGTATGTAATATGACATAATATTGTTGTATTTAGTATTGTATGTAATATGACATAATATTGTTGTATTTAGTATTGTATGTAATATGACATAATATTGTTGTATTTAGTATTGTACGGTATGTAATATGACATAATATTGTTGTATTTAGTATTGTATGTAATATGACACAATATTGTTGTATTTAGTATTGTATGTAATATGACATAATATTGTTGTATTTAGTATTATATGTAATATGACATAATATTGTTGTATTTAGTATTGTATGTAATATGACATAATATTGTTGTATTTAGTATTGTATGTAATATGACATAATATTGTTGTATTTAGTATTGTATGTAATATGACATAATATTGTTGTATTTAATATTGTATGTAATATGACATAATATTGTTGTATTTAATATTGTATGTAATATGACATAATATTGTTGTATTTAGTATTGTATGTAATATGACATAATATTGTTGTATTTAGTATTGTATGTAATATGACATACCACTGCATGTCAATGTATTTTTTGGTTTTGGCTTTGAGGACCATCTTCATTGCACACGGACAACGCCGCAGTGCTCAGATCTCGTCCCTTAGATCACACAAAGAGGTTCTCAGCACAGTGCACGAACTCCATATCACCGGCGACGATCCCAATGTGTATATACAGGAATCACACATTCTACAGATATTTTTGTGGTGGGTAGGTTTCCTTATTTTTCAAAACTTAGCCAGGGCAGCGGCCGCATGACCTACTCTTTACGATTTCCAACTGCCGAGGGATTTTTAACGTGTAAAATTCGTACACGGGACCTCCTATTTTTTCGCTCTTATCCGAGAAACTAGGCATCCAATCTCACGACCCAGGCGATTGGGGGCAAGGAGGCGGCGGGGTATGATATCATTAGGAACCACTGATTCTGAAAAAAATGTTCATTAGTTATATTCCCTGCACTGGGGGGCCAACCCGGGACCTTTCGAATTAGAGACGGACGCCATACCTCTTAGCCACTCCGAATCCCTCAATGTATTTATTGGAGAACAAAGATTCTGATAAGTAGATAAGTAGAGGATAAGAAAAAAATCCGATGTAAAAACACCCATATTAAACTACTAGAAACGTCTTCCACATTGATGTAAACTCTAATGATGAAGAAAATGGGGAGGGCTACAGTAGGAGACGGCGGTTTACTAAAATAAAAAATAAAAAAAGCCTCGAACAACATCTCAAATACCTTATCGGACCAGACAGTCTTAACACCTGACATTCTTTGGTCTGAGTCAGCCTTCTCCACAATGTGTTATTTCTATATTTCTATCATCATTCCTGTTGAACATTTCCACCTCTCTGTTCAATAGCCGCTTCTTTTCCTGCAGTTTATTTATTCATTTATTTATTTGTGTTTTAGTTTTCATTATTTTGTTTTCTTTTAATCCTCTTCCCCAGCACGTAGTTATTTTTTTTAAATTTTCAACCTTGTACAAAGTCTTTCTGTCCATGCCTGGCTGTAGATGCCATCATGCGAATACACAACTGCGCTAAATCAGTTGTTGTATAATGTTTATTTATTTTTCATGTTTGTCATTTAGTTCTCACTTTTTTCCTTCTGTTTTTTTTTCCGTTTGTCCCAGACGACCGCCTTTTGGCCGTAATATATACAATTATTTGTTCCGTGTCGTAGTAAAATGTGGCCTTCAGTTGAAGATTTAACACACCGTGCATTCGAACTGAAGTCTAAACAGAGGGAGTGCCACAATAGAATTCATTAACTAGCAACGTCATTAAAAAAATATTGGTAATACTCTGTGCCTTTTTCTTTCAATTTGAGGCGAGATAATTGTGTGTCAGAGTTGAAGTACTGTGTCGTCCTTCAAACTACATTTATGTTCCTGCAGTTTAAAATAACAATAAGAAAAATGAAAACGTGACAGCATTTGCTAATCTGTTGTTGTTTTTTTTTTTTGTAAATTAAAAAAAATAAAAACATATATTGACTTCGATAATATTCTTGCTCTCCTCGTGCCAGTTGACACGTGCTAGCTGGCGCATTCGCATTGGTCGATTCTGCTAATAATATTTTCCAAGATGGCCGCAAGGCAGACGTTGAAAAATAACGTCTTAGCGCTCTGATATACAATTGTTAATTGATTTCAATTTAACAATTTCAGTCAGTCAATAATTCTTTATCTCGGATCCTTCCTAATCGCGCGCCTCCGGTCTTCTAATACAACATGCAGTCCCGACACTGCAAATTCTTAATAATAATAATAATAATAATAATAATAATAATAATAAGCAATACCTATCAGCCCAAAGAGGAGCACGTCCTTAACAAAAACATGTCAATCCTTCATTTTCCGTGCCATAAGTCTTTCTATGTCTTTTTATCCCTTTCATTCCCGTCTTTACGTCTCTTCTCCATGTGTTCTGTTTTTTCTGTTGGTCTCCCTCTATATCCATCAACCTGGGGATTCCAGAATAAGGACTGCCTTGTAATGCTATGAACTAGTTTTGTAAAGGTGTGTCCTATCTAACGTTAGCGAATTCTCATCATCTCCTGTTCCACTGTTGCTTTATCCTTTCCATCAAATCCACATTAATGATCGTTGTCATACCATTTCAATTCTTTTATTCTACGCAAGCACCCAATCGTGAACGCCGGTTTGTTTTTTCTTTTACCAGAGTGGCGTCTCCTGTCTTGGGTGGCTGAGTTCAATTATTATTATTATTTTTTTTTTTAACAGAACTGGACTTGGAGACTTCGGCGCCCGGATCGAGAGGGTTGACATGCACGCCCTTCCGCACATTTCTAGCCTTGTGAGTTAAATGCTACTGGAAAATTAAGTACGATTCATGAGTGAAATTGTCGATCTGTTTTTGATAATTGTTACAGAACAATAAACACGGTAACAATTAAAATAGGAATGTTAACTTGAAAAAACTTGAACTTCTTTACGAAAAACTACCTTTTCCCCATTCCTCGCTCCGGTGCTGCCATGCCTGTAGCGTCTAGGGCTCGGCTTGTAAATAATAACATTATTATTATATAGTTTCAATATTGGTACCTCCTACAAAGTGTGATATATGTTGCCTTGCACAACTTCAGAATTCCTTTCCTCAGCATTTAGTTACCACTCTATATCGTTCTCAGGAGCCGCGGTAGCGCAGGAGTTAGTGTATTGGCTTCCTAGCTCGGTGGTCCATGGTTCGATCCCCAGTTAAAGTGGGATTGATTCAGACCGCAAACGGCTCCAGGGTCGACCCAGCCTCATGAATTGGGTACGAGAGCAACTCTCGGAACGTTAAGGTGGCCAGCGTGATGCTGGCAACATAACCCCTAGTGTGCCGATGGTCAAGAAAAATGGACCTAACACCATATTCCTAATGCGCCTCAATGGACGTGTAACGGGATCCTTTCCTCCCTCCCCCCTATATCGTTCTCTGTGGCACCCCTTGACTTAACGACAGGCCTGCGAGTGTTGAGTACTTGTAACTTAGCTACGTCCCCAATGCCGTGTCCAGGTAGTTGCATTGTCTTTGTCCTCTAGCAGACGATACACAGCGTTACTTCAACTAATGTCCTGATGTCTTTGCTTCGCAATCCGTCACTTAAAATAACATTAGTATTATTACCCAACGTTGTTTGGCTTATGCCATAATAAACTGCACAACAAACAGCCAACAAAACAACATTAAGGAAATACGCAACCATGAAAAATTTACGAAATAAGTCACATAATAAACACGAGTAAAAAAAAAAAAATAACTATCAAACCAACCAACACAATCAACGACAATTTTAGGAAAAAAAAAATTAAAAAAAAAAGAACTAATTTCTCAAATCAACAGGATCCACACTACTAAAGCACAACGCTAACTTTATAACATGTTATGTGGGTGCTAAGTATCATTTCAGTCCTGTTTTGGTCTAGGGGAGTTTAACATTAAAATACTTGTATGTACAGGCCGAATTGTTGGTTAGCTCCCTTGAGTAGCTGTTAGTGTGTTTTAAAAATATATGGTCACGAACCTTCGTGAACATTCTAGATACAGAATGGCCTAGAACGTGGGTGAACGGAATTCATCGCAAGCGCTGAAATCGCGCTGAGATGAATTTGTACTGAGCTGTTTTTTGAGCGGGGAATTTTTCAGGTCAGTCGAGATGCGGAGATAGCTCTGAGTAGGGGGTTGACGTTTTATCGTCAGTGTGTCCCCGAGTATATTATATTTAGTGGTGAAATGATATTTGAGATTTGCTAAGTATTTTCTAAAAGCCATGGATATGAGGGTTAGTTTTTGTGTACCGCAGAACATACGTTATTGGTGAATTTTCAGTCCACTGATAGACCAGTATATATGCATAACTTCGATCGGGATATTTTTGAAGTTCCGACAGAGTATTACTGGGAATGTGTTCTCTCCCATGAGTTGTATTAATCCAGGCCTTGGGGTATATTGATTCAGACGATATAGTTATTATCGTATACTGCGACATATGCAGTTCCCCTTTAATATGGATAATTCTAATAAATGATAGGCTAGTCTCAGTACTTTTCGATTCGGGATGTACTACCGTCGGGGTTAGGGAGTCTCTGATAGATCCTTGCTGTGCCACTGGAAAAACAATCAAATGTGTTACATTTGGTGGTACTATGGAAAGTTATCCTACTGCTATTATTAGGATTGACACTCCCTTCTTTATAGGAGATGTCCATGCATGTCTTCTTCCTAATCCTATTGCGGATCTTATAATCGGTCGTATTCATGGGGTTAAGGAATGCACCCCGCAACAAATTTCTAGTTGGGAAGAACGAAACATTCAAGCGGTCAATGCAGTGGTGACAAGAGCTCAGGCTCTTAATCCCCCAACTTCATCTGATGATAGTAATGGAGTTGATAGCCAAGACGAGCACTTGGTGATTTCCCATGACTCGTTTGTTAAACGTCAAGAAGAGGATCCGTCTTTGAAGAAATTCTTCCTTCTTGCAAAGAAAGGGGATCCCAATCAAAATACGAATCACAAATCGTATATTACTATGAAGAATGGTATATTGGTACGGATGGTACAACACTCGGACAAGTCTATGCACTCGCAAATTCTTGTGCCTAAGTGTATGAGAGCCTTAATTCTTCAGCATGCACACGATTCTCAGTGTGCTGGACATATGGGTTTTTCCAGAACTAAAACTAGAGTCCTTGCGTCTTTCTTTTGGCCATTTGTTAATAAAGACATACGAATTTATTGCCGATCTTGCAAAATTTGTCAAGAGGTCAAGTCTAGAGGTCCGAGACATGCTGCTCCTATTCAGGCTGCAGATATTCCGATTCGTCCGTTTCAGAAAAGGCTATAGACATCATTGGTCCGTTCAAGATTAAGTCAGCCAGAGGACACCAATTTATCCTCACTTGCGTGGACATGTGCACGCGTTGGCCAGAGGCTATTCCTCTGAAGAGCATATCAACTGTCGATATCGCTGATGCTCTTTGGCTCATATTTTCTCGTCTGGGATTCCCCGGAGAAATACTGTCGGACCACGGCACTCAGTTAATTTCGGACGTTATGTCTCAGGTAATGGCTACGCTGGACATTAAAAGGTCTCAGTAGTATTTATCATCCAATGTCCAATGGATTGGTAGAACGTCTTAACAGGACACTAAAGAACTTACTTGGCAAGATAACGGAGGATCATCCTGAAGATTGGGACAGGGTTTTACCTGCAGCTCTCTTTGCCTATAGAGAGGTTCCCAACGAACATACAGGGTTTTCTCCTTTCGAACTTGTCTTTGGCGCGCAATCGCGCGGTCCGATGTCCTTGTTACACGATTTGATAACTTCCGATAATATTGACGATGATACACAATCGTCATATGAATATGTTATTGCTCTTAGGGAAAAAATTATCGAATCGTGCAGATTAGCAACTTCATCTTCTGAATTTGCGAAAGAAAAAGCTAGGCGATTTGCTAACAAGAAAAGGCGCCTACGTCAACTTTGTCCTGGAGACAAAGCGTTTGTCTTACTTCCCTCAAGAGAGAATAGACTTTTTATTTCATGGAAAGGTCCATACACTATAGTCTCCAAAATTTCAGATGTCGACTATATTGTCGATGTGGATGGAAGGCATAAAACCTTCCATATAAATATGCTAACAGAGTTCTTGAACGTCCAGACTATTTGCAGCCTATTTTCCAGGCGACGGACGACTCTCCAGTCCAACATGGTCACATCTCATCCCTGTCCGTTATACAGGATGAGGAAACTATTTTTTCTGACGTTAACTTACCTCTTCCTGCGATTCCACTTACTTCTACGGAATCATGGAAAAACGTTACCGTCTCTTCGAACTTGTCTTTTGAGGAGCAACGTCAAGTATCCTCTACGCTACAATCATATCAGGATGTCCTTACCGACATTCCTGGACACACAGATGTCATAGAACATGACATCATACTTACTGATCGTAATCCGATCAGAGTAAAACCATACCCAATACCTATTCATTTTCAAGCACAAGTCGAGAAAGAATTGGATGAAATGATTAAACTGCAAATAATTGAACCATCCACTTCAGCTTATTCTTCGTCGATAGTTATTGTTCGAAAGAAAGACAATAACATACGTCTTTGCGTTGACTATCGCAAATTAAATCAAGTTACGAAGTTCGATGCTGAACCTATGCCGTTATTAGATGATCTACTTATTAGACTTTCTAAAGCTAAATTCTTTACTAAACTAGACTTGTCGAAAGGTTATTGGCAAGTCCCACTGACGGAACACGCCAAACCTCTCACTGCTTTTTCGACACCTAGGGGTCTGTTTCAATGGAATTTTATGCCTTTCGGGCTTATGAACGCCCCAGCGACTTTCGTGCGCATGATGCGACAAATTCTATCAGATCGTGCAGATGTCATCGCATATTTAGACGTCATCTGTCTTTTCAGCGATACTTGGGAAGAACACTATTTGGGTCTAAAGGAATTGCTATCTACTCTACGTGAGCATAGTTTGACTGCAAAACCCTCTAAAGCTTTTGTTGGGTTTAGTGAAATTTCCTTCCTAGGTCATCGAGTTGGTCATGGTCTGTTGAAGACAGAGGACCAAAACATTTCGAAGATATTAAATATCTCGGTTCCGAAGACAAAAAAGCAAGTGCGTAGTCTCTTGGGATTGATACAATTCTATGGAAGATTCATTGAGAATCTGTCCTCCATTATGGCACCACTTTCATCGCTATTGAAAAAAGGTTCTCCTAATATGGTGCGTTGGTCCCAGGAATGCCAATCTTCATTGGATCAGGTTAAGAATTTGTTCTCATCTCATCCTATCTTAAGACTACTAACGATTGATAAGACGTTTGTTCTTCGTAGTGATGCCTCTTCCACTGGGATTGGAGCGGCACTAATGCAGGAATATTCAGAAACTCTGCATCCTGTAATGTATATTTCTAGGAAGCTAAATGCGGCAGAAAGGAATTACTCGGTTTTAGACCGTGAACTGTTGGCTATGGTTTGGTCCATTCTTAAGCTACAAAGGTTCCTTCTGGGCGCGCATTTCTTTATGGAAACCGACCAAAAAGCTTTTACGGCTATGCAAAGTAAGGATTTGAAGAGCTCGAGATCTACTCGTTATGCTATTGCTCTTCAGCCTTTCCATTTCACGGTGCGAGCTATTCGTGATTCGGATGATGTGATGGCGGACATATTGTCCAGATGCCCACATGATTCCATTTAAATCTTGTGTCCTAGATCTCCTGATACACTTTCAGACTTTTGTCTGTTCTTAATATCCTAATGTATTGTAATACAAATGTATTTGGATAATGTATAAAGAATTTAACAAATTTGATTTTGTCCATCCATCAGTGATATGTTGCTAATATAGCATTGTAAATCATGATATTTGTATATTGCTATAATTATAGTATTTAATAATGTTTGATATATGATTGGTATTGCCAGCAACTTAAGTTTCTTTAATGGTACCCTCTGAGTTTGTTTGGCTTAAAGGAAATATTTTCTCCTATGTTGGGAGATGATTTGTATCCTCTTCAGACGCTTTATTTATGCGTCTATTGTACCTGATATTAGGTTCATTCTTTCATGAGCGCATAATTGATAATCGTGCTATCTTGCTCATGAATATATTTGGAAGAAAAAAAAAATGTATCTTTTTTTTTACAGAGGGGGGGGGGGGGGGGGGGTAGTAATATGTTGCTGTCACTTCCAATGGAGTTTCAAACATCGATCTATTGGTCGTATATTTTTTCATCCTAGTTAGGTGAATAATTGGGTCTTTGCTTGCGATGTCAGGTTGATTTGGGGTTATCTCCCTTTTGGGTCATTGTGTTAAGTTCAAAGGTAAAACAGTTCGGGTGTGCCATGCGCAGGTTTTTTAAGCGCGGGGTGGATAGGACTTCCGGCAAGCCGTGAGGTGTCCTGGTTTCTGAAGGGACGAGAGTCCATTGTGTTTTTCGGGGAAAATCTTCGAAGTGACTGCGATGGCAGTTTCCCCCAGTGAATCTCTGTGCGTTGGAATGACAGCAGAGTTCCTTATTATGTTCTGTGGATTCGGTTACAGGTAATACCGACTTTTTCCATTATTACGCTTTCGGTGGCAGAACATGTTAGAAGATTACCTAGTCTGTGAACTGCAGCTCACCGGTCCTACATTACAGAACTTATATGTTGTGCTCAAGGTAGCCATCCAAGACTATTAGTCTTCATACCATCCAGAAATCCAGTGACGAAGTTATATTGTGGGAGCCGCAGATTGGCGGCATATTTATGTCCACATAAGCATTACTGCAGGGTTGATTGTAACCTGCTTATCAGCAGTACACAGCCGACGTCAGAACAAGGCCTGTGTTTTCGGCTATTATACTACAGCCTGATAATGTGCAATTGGCGGGGAATGCCAAGTTGTACCTATGTGTCAAGGTGATTAAGGTATCTGACGCGTTTAGTCAGAGATACCAAGGCGGCATTTTTGAACTGTCATTGAATAACATTATTATTGACCATGCACGAATATTGGAATGTTTACCAGCCCTTTTGAACGCCTGATGTATTATTATTATCGATTTCCTGTCAGCATGACCTTGTTTACAATGACTGTTCCTGTTGATGCTACTATGTGTGTTATCGTCAATAAATGTTTTGAAACGTGCCTGCAGTGTTCAAGCATCCTTGACTACTGCATGTGAGTGTAGGGGTTGCAGTGTCTACATATATACGAGCCTAAACACATTCGCGCCTTCATTCGCACCCACACTCAGTTCATCATACGCCAGCACTACACATCTAACAACATGTATACTGTCTTGGGCCAGTGATCACTTCAATAAGAGAAAAAGACAGTTACACGTATATACTAGCTTTAAAATGATTTAGTGTATTTAAAGTTTTCATTATATTTCACTGAAATTTTCTGTGCTAATTAAATATCTTATAGCTAAATTTCCCAGCCGTAAAGTAAATTTAATTACTCGCTATTTTCCCAGTAAGAGATGTTTTAGTACATACATTAAATAACTGTCTACTGACGGCATATATTATTTACTTCTATTCATTTTATGTAATTTTATAAATGACTAGCGTTCATATCACGCGTTAAAAGAACGATAGGATAAGCTAGACACGTGTGTTTTAAATATAATTTATAACAGAGTGGTGTTGAGGTCCTATTTTTAACACGTGTTAGATATGATATTGATAATTTGGTTAAATGTTTATATTTTCTTTTCCTAAAATATAGGCTGATCAAACCTGAGTACTAGCGGCTTATTTTTCTTATGGCCATATGAACTTATGATCATACGAACTTATAATATTATAAGCATCCAAGAATATTTAATCTTGATGAGCTTCTTGCTGCGACCTGTGCGGTCTAATTTTCCTCATTTCCATGAGAGAAAGCAGAATAGAAACATTAAATTATAATATTAACTGCACCAGAACTATTACCAGATTTATTTATATCAATCTCATCAGCCAGCTGCGGCGAACTATAGTGTCAGCAACGTTTGTGTAACTTAACCTAGCGTTTCAACCACCTGAAGCTAAACACCCTAGGAACTGTATATGTTCTATTCATCCTACATCGGCGATCATCACGCATTAACCCTACTCCAACCAACTGAAGGCATAGATAACTTATTGTATCCAGGACAAATTAAAACACCGACTCTAGCCACTCCTGTGAAATTTGCAGTCAGCAACTACGGAGAGTCTGGGGCTAAATTTGGCAAAACTAAAATTTGACACTTAATAATATCATTACTTATTAGTGTATTTCCTTGGAATGCCTGCGACAACTACTGGGGTAAGCATAGTCTGAAAGTGGCCACTGCGTGTATGTGATTTGAATGAACAGAGAAAGAAACTTATGTCTTTTGTTAACATCATATACTTATATGGTTTCTTCAATTGATAGTTTACATTAGGAACCTATTCTTTTCCCATAATGACTATTTCATAACTTATTGTTAACCTTTGATCTTTTGGGTTAATTAACCTCTGTTGGGATCGTCCTTTCTTTTCCTTTACCAGAGGGGAGAACGTATTTGATTAATTTTCATTTTTGTCTGTAAACCATGATCTCTTGATGCATATGATTTATGTGGTGATTTTCTATTTATAATAAACTTTATTAAACATTTTGTTATCGTGTCGGTCAACCCTTATCCACTATATGTTATTCGTAGTTTGTTTTCACGTTCGTGCGTATTTGTCACAGAATTGTGTGCATTTCAGTGTAGTGTAACTTGTGTTTTCGTACAAGGAGAGAGAGGGCGTCTGATTTAAAAGTTGGTCGTCCAGATAGGTTGGATTAGATAAATTATTCTATCCAGAGACTGTCCTTTCTCTTACACGATCACCCCGTGATAAAACTATTTCTTACCCCTTACTTTCACATTGTCATCACTATCACCTCTGCTCAGACAGGGCTATAAACATCTATTACCTATCTGATAAATCATACACGACAAACATATGGAATTTATATGGAATATATGGTCTCAATTTACGCAAATCTCAAATTACGTGCTCGCCTCCGAAACGCAACCCTCGCAATTACATTCTTTAAGTTTCCGCTGTTATTATTATTACCAAATGCACTATAAACAGAAAATAAACGTCCCATATTGTCTGTTGCATAGAATAATATATAAATTAAAAAATAATATGGTATGGAATCAGTTTTACAGATTAATAGTATACAGGAAACACGGGACGTTTCGGAATTCACTCTTCATCAGTCACAGTTACAAGCAGGTGACAAAGGCAATAAATATAGACAGGTTAAAAGAAAACTATTACAGTCACTGCAGACATATAAAATGATGAGAAACAGAGATCAAATGAGCGATACAGACATATGAAAGGATGAGAAACAGAGATCAAATGAGCGATACAGACATATGACAAAATAAACAACAGGTGATGCGAGGAAAACGTACAAAAAATAAGTAAGTAAAAATACAAAACCAGAAAGATAGACATATCAATACAAGAAATTCAACAAACAAAGAAAATCAAAAAGAGAAAACACGAATGAACAAATCAGGTAATAAAGTCTTGAGTTAAAGCTAAGAACAATCAAACCACAGGGGTAGTTGCGCTAAATCAATGTATTTATTTACTTGCATGGAATAAAAGCGGAGGGCCTATTATTCTTAATCAGTAGCTTGTCATATCGTTCACACAAAAATTTACATTTAAATTTCAGGTCTGCCTGCCATATTCGTATTGACTTGGCTTCTTCTTCCACTACTTTCCTCCAGGCTATATTTGGCCTTTCCACTCTTGTCTTCCCCGGTGGGTTTCAATCAAGGGATGTCTAGTAACACTGGCTGGTTGTTTCCCGAGTGTGCGTCCTATCCATCTCTACTCAGTTTCTGTAGTCTTTAGCTGTGTTTGTTGTCATTTGATTCTGTTCTCACAGATCTAGGTTATATTATTACATCTAATCATTTGATAGGGAGTTTATGTTCAAAGTATATCACTCTGTAAATTTTTAGAATTAAGAGAAGTGTAAATTGTGTATACAGTAAAGAGTATGTAATGTCATTATAATAATAGTTGCAGAATATTATGAGATAGTTTTTTTCTAAACACTCGTACAGTTATGTGAGCATTCGTGATAGATAATCTGCCCTTGTAACCTTCTTACACAGTGAACGTTGTATCGCGTGTCTATGCTGCTGGAAGACACTTCCTCATGTCTGGACTTATTAAAAATAAAATCAAAGGCTGACTGTTCACTGGCTGGGAACTAAAACACAAGGTAATATAAAGAAAGGATGAACATGTAGTTTCACTGTGATACAAATAGCGAAACAATCAAATTTAAGGACAAATATATCTTCCCCAGCGTAGAAAACACGCGCACAAAAACCAGGATTAATTATAATGATTAAATTAGCAAGAAGATTTAAAAAGCAGTTTAAAAAAAAAACAGTTTGCAGAAAGCACTTTGCATAATTCATCCTAATGTTGTACAGGAATGAGACACATTGAAGGAAAAACAGTCTAGACTAATAAAGCTGGGCGAATCACTAGATGGGATCAATAGATGCTAACTGGATGTCAAAGAAATCCAAGTCAAGCGAGAGCGAAAGATCCTAAGGGACTAAGGAAGTTGGCGAGATAGACAGGAGAGTTGGTTGTGAATGATGAAAAAGCAATGGATAGAAGTAATAAGCAACACGTGTTTGAAAGAAATCCGTCAGACAGAAAAAGAGGAAGTTGAAACCAATTAATATTAAGTGAATGAGATGTCGGTGGCATGCTGTTGTATGCGTGAGTCCTAGATTCAAGATAACTCATGTGGAGTACCAAGCAGATTCCAAACTAAAGCCACTTTTAGCTACAGTTGTGAATGATTTAATAGCAATAACTGTCATATCGGCCCGTGCTGTTCTCGGGGTCTCAGAGGAGGAGAAGAAAGAGTATGGCTACTATTCCTTCAGGCTATTTCGTAACATGAGGTTACGCATGGGGAAGGTAACAGTATTATGTTGTTACTAGCAACAACCAGCCAAAATTGGCAGGTTTTTAATTATAGTGTGTTGTTTCTGTTACACGTATTACATTGCTGCTTCTTCTATAGTCTCGCTTGCTCGCTGTGAATGACGCGATCGTTTCTTCCTTTTAGCCATCTTATCATTTTGATCCATAATAATAAGTCTGCAATACTTTAAATTAAAGTTTTGTCTTGAAGAAACAATCAGAAACTTACATTTTAAGGTTATTTTTAAGAAAAATGATGAGTTAAATCCGTTTCCCGAATAAAACTGGTCAGAAGAGTATCTTGATTGTCTGTTGATTTAATGCTCACACTTTTCTATTTTCGCGAGAATACATATAAGGGGAAACAATACAACTATTGTCTAACTTTCTACCACAGTTGCACCCCCTTTAGCTATGGTTGAAAGTTAATGTACTCCCTCGAAAATAGAAAAAGTGCGCAAATGACGGTGTGCAAAATGTGACTGACCGACCGACCGAAGTACTTACGGCGGGAATTATGGTATTGGAGGATATTGCTACATAAACTACAAGAGTACATGAACGTTAAGGACAGGCTTTGCGCAAGGAGATAAATTGCAGTGGTGGCTCTATACTCAATTGGCAACAACGTAAGAAATAATAATCAACTGTGATATCGTTGCTCTTGAGATGCACAACATGAACCAGAGCTGAAGCACCACCACATGTAAGGACGACTGCCGATCGAGAAAAGTGGAGACAGTTGGTTGCTGCCCTACTAGACGCGTCCAGGCGTGATGGTCACTGACCAAAGTGGAGACAGTTGGTTGCTGCCCTACTAGACGCGTCCAGGCGTGATGGTCACTGACCAAAGTGGAGACAGTTGGTTGCTGCCCTACAAGACGCGTCCAGGCTTGATTGTCACTGACCAAAGTGGAGACAGTTGGTCGCTGCCCTACAAGACGCGTCCAGGCTTGATTGTCACTGACCAAACAAGAAGGAGATCATCGCTCTCTGCTGACTACCACTCTTGAAGTGAGTGTAAAGTCAAAATAATTATGAACTATTACAGTAAAGTCAACAGAATTGCCAAATACGACAGTAAAATTAACAGAATAATTAATTGTGAAAGTTATCATTCACGTTTTAAAATGAATTCGACAATATAATTAAAGAAGGAAGCAAGCTCAAACAAAAACATACGCAGTAACATAATACTTATAAACAACTGCAAGAACATAAAGAAAACAAAAAACAACAACAACAGAAGCAACAGTAACCGACATCTGCTTCTCTACTTACCCCATGAACATTACAACACCAACTCTTTCAATGTCTCGTTTGATTATGCCCCAGGTCTGCAACACGATCACCTGACTTTCAGCTGGAAACTGAAGCCTCGGTTCCGGTTCCGGTTCCGACTCCGGCTCCGGTACTTGTTGAACGTTCGATGACATAATAAGCTCCTCTCCTTCCTCATTGCATACGTTGATAGATTTTTTCTCTTTGATTTTCTCTGAAAATCCCAACTTTTCCTTCAAGGCAGTTGAGCAACTTAGTCCCATAATGGTGTATTTTGTTTCGTAAAGAAAAATCACAAGTAAAGTTTCACAACGGCTTCTATGTAATATACACAAAAAAAGTAAGTCATTGTTATTGTCTGCATTGTTCTATGCTCGTTAAGTTTGTCACTTTCTGGATTTTTGGCACATAGTGTTCACGACAACGTGTGCCCAGATAGCGCGGAGATCCGTCACATAATTCTAGATATTCAAATAATAAACAGGTCCAACTAGCAGAATGTTTACACTGAGTGTATGATGTTATAAAAACGTCAAATAAAGTGCATGATGCTATATAAACGTCACATAAAGTATATGATGTTACTAAAACGTCAGATAGAATATATAAAGTTATATACACGTTAAATAAAGTATATAAAGTTTTCTATAATTCAAATGAAGTATGTAAAGTTGTATAAATGTCAAATTGAGTGTATAAAGCTATACAACCGTCAAACAGAGTATATGATGTTATATATCGGTAAGAAGAGAGTATATGACGTTATATAAACCATCACATAGAGTACAGTGTATTTGATGTAATATACATGACAAATAGAGTTTATAAAGTTACAGAACCTTCAAAAAGGGTGTATGAAGTTATATAACCGCTAAATAGAGTGTATGAAGTTATATAATAGTCAAATAGAGTATATGAAGTTATATAACCGTCAAATAGACTATAATGTTATATAAACGTCAAATAAAACAGATAATGTTATATAACAATTAAGTAAAGTATATAATGTTATATAACGGTCAATATGAGTATATAATGTTATATAACGGTCAAAAAGAGTATATAGTGGTCAAAAAGAGTATATAATGTTATATAAACGTCAAATATAGTATATAATGTTATATAGCCGTCACATAGCGTTTATGAAGTTATATAACCGTCAGATGTATAGAGTTTTTGATGTTTAAGTCACAAAAACGTCAACAACTAAGAACTCTTCATAAATGGAGGCTTACGTAGAATATAAGGATTTAAATGACACAACAACATCACCAATGTGGAACTGATGCCAAGAACGAGGCAAGTGCCAGTGGAGCAAGACAGATGACAAGAGGGCGCTGGCGATGGAAAGGACACACACAGAGGAAATCTGTTTATAACATTATAATGTAGTCCTGTTTCTGGAATCCGTAGTGTAGGAGAGGTTGTGGCGAGGTTGGGGCGACAGAAAATACGTGGAAAAGAGAAATGGAATTAAATGGAAGGGTTGAGGAAGAAATGGAAAGACTTTGAGCTTTTGTCATGTAACAAGAGAACATGGCATGAGTTTATGGAAGGTCTATGTTCCTTACAGGGCTAAAGGGTAACGAATGAAAATGATGTCATATGAACATCAAATACACAGGGCAAATGATGTAAAAACATCAAGTATAAAGAGTATGTGAAGTGATATAGACATCAACTACAAGGAGTATATGATGTTACATAAACGTCAAAAAGTAGCTGCTATTGTCAGTTTGTTATACGCTGATATGATAAGATTATGACACAAAAGCCAGGGAGCGGCTGTTGTGATTCAGTGCTGGTGCTATCTTCTTTGTACGCTCTCAGACGTCCACTCTCAGACGTCCACTCTCAGACGTCTACTTGAATGTCTTCAAAGAAAGCAATAGTCAGCTTGAGGTTATTTGCTGGTGCTATCAAGTCACTGTCCAAAAGTGTATGTATAACTGTCTAAAGTCAATACCGTCTCTAGCTGTCCATGTAGCTGTCTCAAAATATGTAATTACGACCTCTTAGCTCGTTCATGACTGTCTATATCTATAGTCACAATCTGAAACTATATCTAACAATGGAACCACTGTTTCTAATGTATCATATTTAAGTGTCTTTGAAGTTACTGCCTCTAATTGTCTTTCTAATCATTATCGTGCTCATTAGGTTTCAATTCCCTGTTAAGCATAGGCCATTAATTAACGCCTGTCTTGTGCCGTCCTGTCTTGTGCCATCCTGTCTTGTGCCGTCCTGTCTTGTGCCGTCCTGTCTTGTGCCGTTCTGTCTTGTGCCGTCCTGTCTTGTGCCATCCTGTCTTGTGCCGTCCTGTCTTGTGCCGTTCTGTCTTGTGCCGTCCTGTCTTGTGCCATCCTGTCTTGTGCCGTCCTGTCTTGTGCCGTCCTGTCTTGTGCCGTCCTGTCTTGTGCCATCCTGTCTTGTGCCATCCTGTCTTGTGCCGTCCTGTCTTGTGCCATCCGTTCAAGGGCTTTCCACGTCTTCTTTATCTCTTTCATCTCTTTCGTCAGTTCCCATCTCCACATGTTTCAAATCTCCACATGTTTCAAATCTCCACATGTTTCAAATCTCCACATGTTTCAAATCTCCACATGTTTCAAATCTCCACATGTTTCAAATCTCCACATGTTTCAAATCTCCTTCTGTTTCAAATCTCCTTCTGTTTCACTTATCCTGTCAATACCAGACCAAGAGTGTCATGTAAAGCTATCACGAAGTTTTCCCACTGTGTTCTATCCAAAAACAGCGTCTTTTTCTCTGCCCTTGTTCCATTGTTTGTGTTGTTCTTTTTATCAGTTCCCTATTAGCGATATTGTCTTACCATTGTAATCCCGCTATTTTGCACAAACAGCCATTTATGAAAATCTATAACTTCTTAATTTTTCTGCTTGTTCGCCACACAATAGGATTGCTTTGACATTGGATTTAAAGCTTCTTTTGTTTTGTCTTGGCTTTGTTTTCCATATATTTCCAAAATGCAATGAAAGCTCCTCTCTCTCTGACGTTTTCTTAATCTTATTATTACTATCTCTTCCTCCAACTTTGTCTATATTACTGCCAATTTATATGTATGAGTCCATATCTTGTAATGATGTTTTTACAAGTGCAATCTTGTCTATGTAAATGCCTATATGTAAAACCACTGCCAACAAATGAGTATGCCGTTTCAAAATACAGCGCTATCTGTTAGTGCATAACTGCTTCAAGATGTATTTGTTACGTCAGTATGCATTTTTTCTGAATGCATCATACAACTTCTAAATATGTATAGACAAATGTATTTATGTATTACGTAGTTGCCTATATGTATGTACATAACTGCCTGCATATATTTTGCACGAGAGTCGCAGGGAAGACAGACATAACGGTACGGAACACCGTACAGTGCCTCCTGCCTGACGGTATCGGATACTGTACATTAATGCGTACCTAGGTACCGCTCACTGTACAGTGACCCTTACCTGCTAGGTAAAGAAAACTTAACTTAGGCAGGAATAACGTAACATTTTAAAGGCAAAGTTAAATCGGAAACCCGTACATGATTATAATTAATACTTTTTAATGTATTGAGAAATGGATGTTCCAGAAAATCTAAAGCAATAATACATGATAAATGTGATTTATTTTTTACTTGGTAAGGATTCTGCTGGGTATAAATTAAGAGTATTAATAAAGTAAAACTGGATAAATGACATTCCTTTGAAATATACTATAAAATATTTTTTAATATCAAAATTAACCCCGACAGATTGGATTTAAGCTACACTTAGAATCTTATCATAGTGAGAATCATTGTTTAATAGTTATATTTATTATTCACTGCCCAAATTATGATGCTACTACATGCACCATTCGCATATCTGTCGGGAATGAACACTGAAATAATAATTTTTTCACTATATATTTTAGCCAAAATTAGACAAATTTAATAACATTTGTTTACACACTATAAATGAATATCATAGGAAGCAAACATAAAAACACCTTCACTTTTTATCGCTCAAGTATTTTGCCCTATAAAGGAAGGAACGGTGGAAACATCTGCTTAATTAATTATTGTAACTACGGCACAGTGCGATATACCTATTATTTTCACGTAATAATTACTGTACAGTGCTTCGAACCTAAGTAAAGTGCCTGTTACCTAGTCAGGAATCACTTGTCAAGTAATATGTACCTGACGGCATCATGCACTGTACAGTGCATGGTGCCGGTTAAATGCTCCGTGCCTCCTACACCGGTGTGCAAACATGCATGTAACTAACAGAAAAATATGAGGTCACTACCTTAAAATGGCTTTACTGCCTATACAGATGTTATGTCATTGTTTCTAAATATCGAATTTTGTAACCGGAAAGGGGGGAGGGGGAGGGTCTACGAGGAGACAAATAAAGAAAATGATTTCTTCTCACTTATGCATGTCGTAAGAGGCGACAAACATGAGGTTGTGCATAAAACTAGCAGCTGCACCATGTAGAACAAACTTTTACATATACATACAAGCTTTGATGCAGGTTTTCTGCAAGAGAAGCAGAGACAGTGGTGCTTCCTTACTCATAAGGAGTGAAATGAAAAGAATAAAAGAATATTATTGTCTCCAAGTACTTATGTATCAGCAACGATTAAGTCACCGTAAAAAAAAAAAAATTATCATCCTATGCTTCAGATGTGCGCGTAGCTGTCTTTATGTAAAGCCTCTCTGTGGCATCCAGCGTTTTTCCCTGTTTGTTTATGTAACCCTTTATTACGGTGTTTGTAAGCTATGCCGTTTTGCATGTACGATCTCTTGTGTGTGAACTTGAACAACCTTATCAAATAAACAGATCATTATCTGTTCTGGTATTAAGATATTGACACAGATCATAGATGCTCCGCCGCGTCTTTGACTCCAGTGAAGTGATCCTCTGAACTAAACTCTTCCATAATCACTGCTTTACATTAATTCTCAAGGTGGATGCGACAACACCTAGACGTTCTTTTCAACCTGTAAACAGTTACTTCACTTCACACGGTATTTTTTAACGCAAGACTAATATCGCTGCTAGATTACCACAATATCCAGAACAGAGCCGTAACGCGGAATTTTCTCTCCAGTTTGTCACATAAACGTTGTTATCATCCGTGTGTATTAGCTGGTTGAAAATTGAAGATAAGACACTGGAATATGGCAGGGGCTAGGTCCTCACTGAAACGAGAAGAGACAAATATGTGACAATTCACCTTTAAGAATATCGCCCTTGTTATCCAAGCAATCATGCAAACTCAGAAACATTTGAAAATAACATGCTTTTTTTTTTTTTAAAGTAATGCATTGACAATAAATAAGCGGTGAATAGAGCTAATGTTTAGTAGGGTTCTTTTTAGACTTTTATATTCTAGAGCTGTGGTTCCCAAACCTTTTTCTTTGGGCCTCACATTCGGAATGAAAATTTGCCTGCGCCGCACCACATTTTTTATTGATCAGAAATACCTTCAAAAACAAACAAGTCAACTCCTTGCAGTGCTTTACTGAATAAATTACATATTTTTTAACTATTTTTTTTATAACTATTATTAAAATCATTAGATATAAAATAAATTATATTACTGAATAAAATCTGGAAACATCTGGAAAATTCTACGGGTTTCTGTACATATATTTCTCATATTATATCAACATAACAAAATAAATAAGAAAATGACCTTCACATTTATTTTTGGCATATGCATTTTTTGAAAATGTCTCTAAATCCTTGATAGTCTTTGAATCTTCCCGCCATACCTGCCAACCTCTTGTTGCCGCGTGCGAAGCACTGGCGATTTAGTTGGTGACAAATACGATAAAAGAATACTTTACCAAGATAACATAAAACGAAAAATAGGTAGCACCAGCTAGGTTATGTTAAATAAAAGTATTAGGGAAGTAACTGAAATTCGGAATAGATCACAATGACAAGACAGTTGTCAAAAAAGTGATGAATAAGTTAGTTCGAAATACATGACCAACTTGTATTAAACGACAAGTACCAAGGTCAATTAGATATTTAGTTTAAATAAAACTAAGAGGCGAGATGACCGCACGAAAAAACATATCACAAGGACACACCACGTGACAAAACTGACGAGTGGACAGACTAATACGTGACTGAAAGAGTGCATCCGCAGCGGTTCTAAAATTATACAGGAAAAGTTCTTCACTAAGTTAGATGCTAGAAACTACCACAGGTTTAGAAACTTTCAGCGCACTCAAAATTGTAACGAATAACATAATGGTCAGCACGGACTGGCACATCACAACGGGCTGATCACCCGTTTGCCAGTCACTTCGATTACGGAAACAACAGCAAATGGGTTGATTTGCCGTTGCCCTAAAGACGCCACTAGGCGTGATGGGAAACAATGGCAAAGAAAACCTATCTGCTGTTGCCCTAAGACGCCACTAGGCGTAATGGCCACTGACTGCTTTGACGGTCAGTGGCTAAGGACGGAAGAAGAAGAAGAAGAAGACGGACTGACACGAGAGAATATATGTCGGCTGGTGGAGAGTGCGTGGGAACGGTTGCTAAACATGTGGGAGGAATAAAAGAGACAGACGGAGCACACAGACGGCAGGGCAGAGACAGAGATTTAGAGACCGTAGTTCGAGTGGCAAGTAGGACACCCTTTCGGCCAGAAGAACTTCAAAATTCGTAGATAGAAACAGAAATGAGTAAAAGATCTCCTCAACAGACTGCAAGTTTTCAACAAACCAGCACTACGTTTTTCGGCTCACGTTTTCTCAAACAGGAGAGGTAACAAAATTATGCATCTTGTAAATTTATACCTGCTCAACCAGAACGCTGAAATATATTTAAAAGTATAGAAAAACATTCATCTTCGTAATACCAACAGACTTTATAATTGGCTGCTACCAGGGATATGAAATAAATGAGAACTTCTGCACTTGCATTTCTATAACGTTGTTACAGAAGCACAACCAGTCGTTACAGAAGCACAACCAGTCGTTACAAGCAAATTTTAGTAGATGTCAGATAGAAGGAGAAAGACAAGACTGAGCCACCTCTTACTAACCTTCGTAGAAACTATTGTGAACTGTATTACCTTGCTGAGCATTTGAACAACCATTGTAACAAAGAAGAACCATGAGAAAAAGTGGCCAGCCATATTATGCGTAATAAACAGAATGTTTCCTGGGTCTTTTTGAAACCTGCACATGTAACTTTCGTGACGTCCAAGACATGCAAGTAGTCGAAGTTTCATAGTAGTGGAGACTGTGTCTATAGACGTTTGTATGTTCTGCGGAAATTCGTTATAATCATATTGCATCCAAATTTCCATCATGTGGTTACTTAGTAGAACCTGGGTTATGAGGTTGCCCATTGCCTCAAAAGAATACCTGTGGGCATAAACATCTCAGTGTTAACATGACATCAGCTGTACTACCACGAAACAGTACGACCACGCCAGAACAACATCTAACAAGATAGACTGAAACATTTGAACTTTTTCAAGAAGTGAAAGAATAAAACCATGACAAAAGAAGACGCATAACCTGACACAACACAACATTGATACATCTTGAGACTCACCGATAAAGGAAAGTTCCACACTTGAGGTTTATCCATTTGATTCTATAGAAACCTAAACACCTCGGAACAAACTCTTTCACTGAAGAGAAACTACGTCGCCGACAAAAAGACTAAAACGAACATTCAACAAATGCTAACACGAACACACTAACAACCAGACTGATAAAACAATAATCACTTGCACGGACACACTCTCGCACTGCACAAGTGTGGTGCGCCACACCGTTTGGTAACCACTGTTATAGAGTGACATCCCCTTGTAATGTCGATATTCGCCTGCGCTACATGAAAAAGACAAACATTACAGGGGATGTTACTCTATAATATAAAAGTTCAAACAGAGCCTTTACCGGTTAGTACAACTGTAAATTGACTCATTGTAGTTCCCGTGGGTCTACTGCACCCTCAAGCAAGCATGGCGTACAAAGCGACTAATATGAGACTGCATAGGGAGCAGTCAGTCTCATCATGCAACACATTTACTACATAGACTACCGCAGCAATATCATCTGACTGCTTGGTGCTGATTTCATGCAGAACCAGTTGTAGTCGTGGTCCCATCAGTGGCGTATCCTGGTAATGCGAGCTAGGCGTGCTGCTACTTAAAATGAATATGTACGCCTACTATTTAACTTCTTCCCCTCTTAATTTAAAAACCAACTACAGTAGAACTCCATTTATCCGAACCCCATGGGACCGAGCATCGTTCGGATAATCAAATGTTCGGATAATTGGATTACATGATGTATCGAGTACATGTACACATATTTCTAAAAATAATTAACCATCACAAGGAAAATACACTATAAAACATATTTACTTGTACTGTAATAATAATACCCACACTGTATTAGATCACTGTATCACCAAAATCTTTTATTACACTGCAGTGCATGTACTACTTGTATTAATTATTTTTGTTAAGAAAGAGAAATGTTTTCAAAATAACATTACAAACGATTCAAAACCAGGCGCAACTTACGTATACATGTACTTGCACAGATGTAGCCCACTATTTAAAATAATGAGGAATCCTCTTTTGCACCAAACTGGATAGTCTCCTTTTGGCTGCTAAGTCCCGCATTCTCTTCAACAGCAGAAGCTGTGTAGGACAGCTGTCATCTTCTTGCTCGTACCAAGCCATCGCTGTTTCTAGTGCTATAAAGGCCTCTTCAGGACTTGGTCGACGTTTTGGGTTTTCTTCATAATCTACAAGTACATCATGTACTTCTGAGGAGTCTTCATCATCGGTCACTACATGTATTTGGTTTTCTTCTTGCACAAAAGAAAAAATTTCTTCGTCATTCAAAAACTGAAAACCAGAATCATTTAAAATCATCATTTGTGTTCTAGCCACAATGTCCAAGTCCCTTGTTGAGATTATCTTGTGACAGGGTGGTCCAAGCATCAGCTAACATATAGCAGCAGTCTTTGAGATTAGGCTTTTTGGAAACCGTCACCACACTTTCTTCCTCTTCAGCCAACAATAAACGACGCATGACTTCATTCTTGTACATCTTTTTAAGCTTTGCTATAACACCCTGATCCATTGATTGAATCAGTGCTGTTACATTGGGAGGCAGAAAAATTACTTTAAAATTTGCATCAACTGCATTCAATGTATCCGTCTCTGGATGAGATGGTGCATTGTCCAGTAGAAGAATTACTTTTCCAGTTTTCTTTTCTTGTTCTCTCAACCTCTTCACATTTGGGATGAACTGATTTGTATACCAATCAAGAAATATTTCACTATTCATCCAAGCACTCTTCTGTGCTTGTAACACAATGGGAGACATGTCACATTCTTTAAACAACGTGGTTTTTTGGCTTTGCCGATCATTAGCACCGGTAAACGATGACTTCCACTGGCATTCGCGGCTACCAAAATGGTTACTCTCTCTTTGCACTTTTTAAACCCAGGGGCAGCTGCTTCGCGCTGAGATGCAAGTGGTTTTTGAGGCAATGATTTCCAGTATAAGCCAGTCTCATCGGCATTATACACATCATCGAGTAAATAACCTTCTTCTTCCAAAAATGCCAAGAATGTTTCTTTAAAATTTTCAGCGGCAGTTGCATCGCTAGATAAAGATGCCCCTTGAATCTCCAATTCTCGTATGCCATGACGAGATTTAAAGTTTCTTAACCATCCCTGCCTAGCCTTAAAGTCATGAGGACCGTCAAGTTGATTGTTGAACTGAAGTGCCTTTTCACACAATAGAGAGCCAGAGATAGGTTCCCCTTTGCTTCTTCTTTGCACAAACCATATATACAAAGCCTCTTCCAATTTCAAATCTTTCGGATTTCTCGTGGTTTTATGTTTCTTCGACCCATTTTCACTATCCAATTTCGATGCAAAACTCATAATTTTATCCTTGTTACTTTTGATGTCAGAGACGGTAGCTTTCCCAACATTAAAAATCCTCGCAAATGAAGACACAGTTTCACCTTTTCCTAGTCTCTTGATAATTTCTGTTTTCGTTTCAATTCTCCGATATAACAGAAAACATCCACAAGAATGTCCACAACTCCCTCTACGCTGATGACCTGGCCATGTGGACTTCAGAACAATACATCTCCACAGCAAGAGTGCGCATGCAGGATTCACTGCTAGCCCTTGAAAGTTGGTCCAAAAAGTGGTTGCTCAAAATAAATGAACAAAAAACTACACACACTATTTTTACCTTGTCAAATAAACCACAGCAAGCAAAGCTGCAATTAAATGGACAGGCAGTACGAGGAGATGAAACACCAACATACTTAGGAATCACACTAGACCGCCGAATGACATGGAAATCACAGATTAACAAAATACAGCTAAGGGCAAAACTTCGCATGGCCATCATGAAAAAGTTAGCAGGTACCACATGGGGTGCTGATGAGAATATCCTCAAAAAGCTGTACACAGGCAGAGTCAGACCTGCTATGGAATATGGCATCACAGCTTGGTCGACGGCAGCAAAGTCAAATTTTGACAGAGTAAACAGACTCCAAAACCAAGCAGCATGTATTATAACAGGGGCCCTAAAGTCTACACAAATCAACCATATGGAAAACATCACAGGGCTACAGTCAATGGAGGATAGACGTGACAGCAGAGTCTTAAAACAAGCTGAAAAATTTAAGAGGCTCGAAGGACACCCCATGTACCAAAGAATGAATAGGCTAGGAAGAGGCAGGCTCAAGCGAACTAACTTTGTCGCCCAAGCAAAAGAAAAAATTAACAATAATACCATACTAGCTAGCTCAGTTGCAAAGAAAATCCCAACAAGCTCAACTATCCCACTGTGGAAAATAAGATGCTTTCCTGAGTTAAAATCTGATATTCCAGGCATTGAAGGTAAGGGAACACAGACAGAAACACAAAGAAAGTGTATAGCAACCAAGTATATTGACCAAAGATTTCCAGCGAAGCTTTGGACACATGCATATACTGATGGTTCGGCAACAAATGCAGTTGAAAATGGGGGTGCCGGCATCCTCATAAAATTAAAGAATAGAATTCACTCTATGGCAATGAAGAGGCAGATAGACTTGCTAAAGAAGGAGGTCCCCTTACAGCAAAATGATATAGAGACAACTTACGCAACGGCAAAGACCACTATAAAGGCTACATTCAAGTCCAAATGTGAAAGAGAGCACCCGGGACATTTGAAAAAATGACGCATATCATCAACTATCCAGAAAAAGAACAGGTCATCATTTTTCGACTGCGCACTGGGCACAACAGATTGAGATACCATCTGTACCACAAATACAAAATTGGTGCAACAGATCTCTGCACCTGCGGTACCAGCCCGATGACAGTCGAACACCTGCTGCAGTACTGCCCAACCTACAGTAATGAACGGGGTAGCATATGGCAACAACCTACTTCTGTCAACGAAAAACTGTTTGGAGATGTCGGGAACCTTGAGTTGACTGCTGCCTTTATTAGAGTCATAAATGTGGAAGTCTGAAGGCGAACGAGGAGAAGAAGAAGAAGAAGTTTCAATTGACGAAACATTGCGGACTGGAAGATGCCAGATCGCACAGAGAAATACGTGTACACCAAAATTATTCTGCTGTAGTAGCAGACACAATTATTTTAAGTTGAACTGTCTGTTTAGCCAGTGTTCTGCTTAGAATGCACACGTACACTGGATTGGTAAACAAGATATTAACTGACTTTATGATCTAACTGACTTCCTTTACGTAAGCGACCGTCCATTAGCCCATCTCATTGTCTACAAATTGTTCGCACACATTTTAAGCTTGCCGCATCAAAAGATTCAGAACTGTAGTCTAACGTGACTGGTGGCGCCTGATTTTTTTTTTTTCTGGAAAAAGTGTTCGGATAATTGGATGTTCGGATAATTGGGGTTCGGATAAATGGAGTTCTACTGTATATTCAATTACGCAACGATAGTTATTAGGGGTATATGTCAACTATCTCCGAAATACTAATTAACTTACAACTTGAAACTCACTGTCACTGTAATAATCTGCATTCCCGGCAACTAACAAAATTTAATCACAAAAAACACTGGACGGACACAACCGATTTTTACAACTCGAGAACTGCAGGACCACCGCACGCATGTTCGCATTGTATTTACGTATCTGGACATGACCCCGATCCGATCAAACCAGTGTTCAGACGTGAATCCGAAAGGTGCAGCACGCATTGTGACGGAATTACCCGAGAAACTTCGGGCGATTGCTACTAACCAATTAAAAACTGCACTATAAAAAGCGTCTGGGGAAACTGAAATTAGATTATACTCGTAGATTCTATGCGGGAAAATTCGTTATCCTGGTGCGTGCGGTCCGAAAGCAGAACATTAGAAGAGAAATATTTTGTAGAATAATAAATTAAATTTTTATTTTCCTTCGGGCATAGGTGTGCGCAGCATGCACAGAACACATAGAGAATACGCCACTGGGTCCCATGCCCCTTAAGGAACGCAAAGAAAAATGATAATGACAACGGTAAATGTAATATGCGCTGTTCGTGGCAGGTAATTATAAAAGTTTCCATAAAGAAATACCAGATGGTAACCTGTCTGTCGAAATCAAACAAGAGAATTATCGGTGCAAGCTCAGATTTAAATGAGCAGACGACAGCACGGAAGGAAGTCTAAGACCTGCAGCATGAAAAGAAAGCTAAAAACTCAAGCATCAGAAGCTAAAGCTTTCTAAATCTCGCATCTCAACATCTCGCGTGAAGCTGACACACTGAGAACTGGGAAGGGGGGGGGGGGATTATAAACAGACAAGACTTTGGAGATAACGTCTGACATGGAATAGAAACATAAATAGGGGGCGGGAGTGGGTGTGCCGCGGTGGGGAAAAAAACGCTCTCTTGAATTTGAAGATAACGTCTGATAAGACTGATAACATGAAAACAATAACATGAAAAATAAATGAGGGGAGGTATGAAAATTAAGCCGTTATGAACCTAACACAAAACATCTGATAAGGATCAAAAATATGGTAAATTGGGAGGGGGAAACGGAACAAAACAGAAAGAACTCTAATAAGTTTGAAGATAATAGTTTACAAAAGACTACTGGAAGAAATCTGGCAACAAGAGTAACATAGAGTTCTTTTTCTTCTTCTTCCTCGTTCGCCCTGAAAAGGACGGTGGTTGCGTTGTGTCTGTTTACGCCTAAGCTGTGATATCTGCACCTTTCGGTCGACACATCCGACTTCTGCACGGCATTTTTTAGGACCGGGTTTGCCTTCCCATTTCGATCCACACTCGCTCAGCCAGCCTGCACAGCTGCAGACTGTTTCCAGGACCACCACGTGGAGGTGGAGTGCGGTCTTGACCAGCTCTGGTTCGCTGGTGCTGACGCAGGCAGTCAAGCTATGAGTCGCTGACTGCGGTCTCTATTGCTGCGTCTTCACATAGAGTTCAAGAACCTCGAAATTAAAGGAAAGATATAGAACTGGATCGCTCACAGTGATACCTTGATAAGGAGAAGACGTGAAAGAGAAACTTTTAATTGAATCTGCATTTGACACAGGATCGTATAGAGGGGGGAGTGGGGGGGGGGGGGTAAGGGGTTGGGGGGTAGAAAACGAATGTGTGTGTTTGAAATCCACATCGATGGGAAGTCGAAAGGCGAATTAAGATAGACAGGTGGAGAGGTAGATAAACAGATAGGCAGGTATGTAAGTAGACAGGCAAACGGATCGACTGATGCACAGATACAGACAGACAGATAGAGAGCCAGATAGGTAGACCGACAATGGACAGACAGGTGAACATACACAGACAGACAGATGGTCAGACAGACACAAACAGAAAAACGAACAGACTGACGGACAGACGCAGACAGACGAAGAGACAAAAAGACAGACTGACGGACGAACACATATAGGCAGACAAACGGACAGACAGTCTGACAGACACAAACAGAGAGACATACAGGCAGGCAGGCACAAAGGCAGGCAGGTAGCAAATCAGGCAAACAAAGAGATAGAGTGTAATGACGTAACAATATTTTCAATAAAATTTACTATTCCAGACAGCACTAAGGTAATTCATATGCACTGACGACAATAATACTTTAGGTTTTAGTGATAATAACATTTAAGAGTCCACTACCAAACTATTTGATTGCTTCCTATATAAATCTGCTGATGATGACTAGTATATATCATCATCATCATCATCACCATCATCACCATCATCATCACCATCATCATCATCATCACCATCACTATCATCACCATCATCATCACCATCATCATCACCATCATCATCACCATTATCATCATCATCATCATCACCATCATCACCATCATCATCACCATCATCACCATCATCGTCACCATCATCACCATCATCACCATCATTATCATCATCATCATAACCATCATCATCATCAGCATCATCATCACCATCATCATCACCATCACCATCATCATCACCATCACCATCATCATCACCATCATCATCACCATCATCATCATCATCACCATCATCATCACCATCATCATCACCATCACCATCATCATCTCCATCATCATCACCATCATCATCACCATCATCATTAAAATCATCATCGTTGTTTTCCTGTTCCCTCCTTATGAAGCATGGAGCCACCATTACAGTTGTGTCCCCTTACAGTTGGCCTCCAGCAAACATTGACATGCTCGTGCAGCAGGTGGTGTCTCTAGCCATCTGTTTTACATGTTGAGGTTCCCAGCCTCAAGCATAACCTCATATTAGTCACCACTTACGACATGCCTGATGGAGCCACTAGTCCTATTTTTGTCTTTCTCTCATCAGTGAAACCCCCCCCCCCCCCCCCCCCCCCCCCCCCATGAAAGTAGACGGGGGAATCTAATGTCAGACATAAATAAAGTCACGATTAAACAAGCGTATGAATGTGTATGTATGAAGGCAACTCTGAAAACGCATATGCACAACAGAGGAACAAACAAGCAGGATTTCTACAGAACAGATCCTGTCGAGACGAGATAAGCCAGAGACTAGTATTACAAGATTATTGAATGCACATCACGTCTTTACATTGCATTTGTGAATTACAACAAGAGCTTATTCTTCTGCCTCTTCTTCTTCTTCTTCTTCTTCTTCTTCTTCGTTCGCTCTCAAATAACCACATCTATCCCTTTTATAAAGCTGGCGCTGCTACTCAGGCTTCTCTCGTCACCATAGTTTCTCCATCATCTGGTTTAGAGAAGGCCCCACTGCCACCATGATCCTCTCATGGAGCCGACAATTGTGCAGTACACGTTCTATTGTCTGTTTGTCCTCCCCACATGGACACACATTTGTCTGTTTGTCCTCCCCACATGGACACACATTTGTCTGTTTGTCCTCCCCACATGGACACACATTTGTCTGTTTGTCCTCCCCACATGGACACACATTTGTCTGTTTGTCCTCCCCACATGGATACACATTAGTCTGTTTGTCCTCCCCACATGGACACACATTTGTCTGTCCGATTTTCAGTTTCCTGAAGAGATAGTATCCGAGTCTACAGTGGCCGGTTCGTAGTCTGATAACAAGAGCTGAAGCAAAGAATCGCCTTCTCAACAGCTGAGTCGCTACGAAAGTCCATATAAGTACACAACAAAGATTGAGACAAAATATGAAGGTGTTATAGTTCTCTTTTTCTACAGGCAGTTTTCAGAAGCTTCATCATAATCATCATCATCATGTGCCTTTCCACTCCTTATGGAGCATGGAGCCATGTTACGCGTGGTTTTCACGTGTCTGTCTAGACAAGACAAAAAGTCTGAGTGAAGTCTGAGAAGATAGATGAGTTATGGTGTTGTATGTCGATAGAGTGACTTATAGTTATCAGGAGTAAAGAACATATACTGAATCTTCCTCCTGTCACGCAATGACTTTATTTTAACTACTGTCACACTGCCTCTCTCTCTTCTTGGAGATAAGGTTTAGTACACATTAGTGACTCCACAAACAACTAAGTTTAAGACAGAATAGAAAGAGGATCTGATCCGCTAATAAATTGTCTATTTTTATTTCACACAAAATAAAAACGACTGTCGTGTAAAGAACGAGAAATATCAAATCACAAATAAATACACCCAAACAAATGTATTACAAAAATATTAATCAAGTGACCACAATACTAGCAAACATAATATTAGGCTTAATCCACCCTGATTTAACTCCAGCTGTTATTGGGAAGAAGTTTCAGCTAATCCTTCAGCGGGAACCCTGAAATAAACAAATTCCTACACCACCAAATGACCCTGCTGACTTATCCTTGTCAGCGATAGAGCCAGCATATGCATTAGTGTCCCTAAGTTCTTAAAATGTGCCAGTTCTCTGCGCACAATTCCCCGACAAAATTATTAATCTTTCTCCTTTAGCACTCTTGTTATATATTCCGCTTGAAATTGGCGGATCGCTAACAGGGACGAGGATTACCCTCTCCTTTCCCTAAACTGCTGCAAATCCGTAGAACCAATTCCACCCTAACTCCACCATTAGAACGAAATAATGGGCCCAAAGCTAGGCCTCTACCCAGACAAGGTACTGTAGATCTCAGATAAAACCCCGAGGTAATCAATGCGTGCACTCCAGATTTAATGAGACGCCGAAGGTAATCCCTCCACTGGTACAAAGGCCCGCCACTCTTGGGAAGGCGCGAGCAGATATATAGAAGGTGAATGCAGATGATGCCTGTGGAGCAGGGCGCGCCACTTGCTTTTCGAGTAGGCGTTGACATTTGTTCCCAGCAAGGGGAAATTAACCGACTAGACCCGTAATAAGGAGTCCGACTGAGGAACCAACACTGCAGTACGTTGAGGACTACCCCAATGTAAAGGGGTCTCTAGTTTATTCGGCCTTATAGGAAGGCAGGAAAGTAAGTCCAGGCTGGGGCTCAGACCACTGTCGGAGTCGTGCTGTAACAAACAGGGGAAAACACGTATCATCTAGCCGAAATAAATCATTAAACGCGACAACAACACTGAACAAACACTAGTCTAAAAGGTACCGGTTAAATATACAACCATTCCCTTCCCCCTGTTGGCCAGTGCTGACATGGCATCGCAGTTTTCTCGCTCCCCTCACCCTTCTCTCACGAACCGTTAAATAGACCATGAGCAGGTAGGTGTCTGGACAGGCCTACATCTAACTCGCAACATTGCGTAATACAGGTTACGCACTACTGGCGTGGGGAGATTTCGGTATGCATACGTTCCTGCTTTATTTATCTGGAGCTGACTGACCTTAAAAGTATGTCAGTTCTGTCTAACACATGCAGGTGTGTTAACAGCATGAACAGGCCCGGGTAGGGTTATTTTCTGGTTGTTGTACACTTAATATCATATAGACTTGCATTTAACTGACAAAACATATAAGGCTACTCTCCAAATGAATTTAAATTTTCCGTAGAGTAAACAAGAAATTCAATTACCTTCAAGTTACATGAAGTGAAAAGATTATACAGATTCGCCACGGAGGCCAGAAAACAATCTCTTATGGTTACCCTCTGGGTTAAAAGAATTTCCTCCACATCTACCAAGTACGAGGGGCGTTCAGAAAGTAATGCACTTTATCGTTTTTCTCAGCTAATAATAAAGATAGAAGCATGAAATTTTGCACACTTCAAATATGGCATGTGCCAATTGTGTGCCCCAAATTGCACTGCAACCGACCAAATAATACGGCTGCCCTAAACCGTTGAAATGGAGCGTGTTAGCAACTTGCGTTATAAGCAGCGAATTGTGATAGAATTTCTCGTTGCAGAGAAGGAAACTGTTGTGAATATTCACAAGCGTCTATGTGATATGTATGGAAGTTTTGCAGTCAACAGGAGTACAGTCACTCGCTGGGTTCAGAGAATCAGAGAATCAGGAAGTGGAGATACGGAGCTGCTTGATCGGCCGCGCTGTAGACGTCCTGCCACAGCCACTAACGCAGAAATTTTGAAATGCGCTGAGGGCATTATTCTTACTGATAGGCGAATCACTACTCAACAATTGGCCTTACAGCTTTCAGTCAGCATTGGTAGTGCAAACGCAGTTATAAAAACTCTCGGATTTTCTAAGGTTTGCGCAAGATGGGTTCCTCGAAGTCTCACAAATGACCACCGATTGCAAAGGAAAGCAATTTCTTCTGAATTGGTGGAGCGTTTCAATGCTGATGGAAAGACCTTTTTATCTAAGATCGTTACAGGTGACGAAACCTGGGCAATGATGCGTGATGCCATATGATGATGGATGGTATCCGCATGTCTGGTTTTGTGTAGTGTGCAGATGTGTTCAGTCAAAACAATGTTCATACAAAAATAACAGGGCAATCCACATAGGACGTCAGTAAACTCACGACGTATAAAGTCAATGATTCTTGAAACAGCCGTTGACGTTTTTCTTCATTATTTATTGTGGACGCCACAGTGACAAAATGGTTACGCGAATATGTAGACACATCAAACAGTCATTATCACAGCAACATTCAATACAGCAATAGACGGTAGACAGCATTACAATGATGAGTCAGATGCATGTTATATTTCATAGTGCTGTAAATGTAGTCAGGTGAAAAACTCCATCCTTTTCTATAACAGCCAGGAGATAACCAGATGTATGAGATCAGTTCACTCTCCTTAATCTGACTTCAGCAAGACAGACACGTCTGCCGAAGTATAAATAATGTCCTCAAAAATATCCTCTAGATAACAAAGGTTTTTCAAACCTAGTTCAGGTAACCAAGTAGCAAGTAATAGTCCTTGGGACCTGCATCAACCGATGCAGCACAATACAGCGACATGTGAGCTAGGAAAACATCTCGTGACGACGACTTTCGAAGACAGGCTATGAACCAGAAATCGTTCACGACCAAAAATCGATAGAGTTAATGAAAATGTTAATTTACCTTGCCTTCCGGAAATACACAGAAATATTATGCCTCCCGGCATGTGCAAATACACTAGAGGTATTATCTCGAATAAACGAAATATCCATAAGAGGACTCTCACATTCCTGACAGAACAAAAAATAGCGGAGATCCCCTCTTCAACGAGGCATCTCTTTCGCCATTCAAATCGCTCACTCCACTAGTGGTGGGCGGAAACCGATCGACCAAAAAGCAAGACCAGTCATGCGCAGTCCGGCGCGAAAAATGACCACAGCTCAAAAACTCAACTGCATTCAATACCAACGCGAGAAGACAAATGCTTACCGAGAAAAGTAACTATAAATTTCAAGCAGTTGTTGCCCTTGCGTTATAAAATAGATATTGTAATAAAATGATGTTGCGAGAATTTATCACGCAACATATCACCACCTCCTCCCGATAAAAAAAAAATGTGGAACATATTTTTTTTTTTTAATATCAAAGAGCATGCGATAAGCGGCTCAAAACGCACGAATTATGCGCTGATAATTAATTAAATTGCCTAACATGAGGCTAAATATAGAGTGTCTGGTGAGGATATACCTCAACAGGAAAATAAATATGTCTCAACAAATATTCAGATCGGGGAGGTGTCACCAACACACATCACGTTAGCATGTAAACACAATATACGTATGCAAGTTACCATAATCATCATTAAACAGCATACTCTAATATTGTCTTTAAAAATGGATGTACAAATCTGATAGGAAAATTTAAATAGTACATTATTTGACATGTAATGACATAAGTACATAGTAAAGTTAAACTACATGACGATCCAGGACATATGCTCTGGTATTCCGAGGGTAAGTATACAATCTAGAACTCGTCATGCTTGATACTAGTAAGGTAAGTCCTCAGCTCAACAATGACATTCTGAGAAAGTACAAGCAATATAATGCTAATTAATAACTAATATGCTTCATAAGGTACAATACATTATTAATAATTGTGGCTGTTTAGTAAACTAACGGCCCTTATATTAACTACTCAGTCCTCCTCTATCATCGTAAAAACGAACAGAAGAAGATGACAACAAAGCACGATAGTGTGTACATATAAAGTGAGTACAGATGTGCTAATCTATTGTAGTAATATAGGTGTGTTATGACTCTGTAATATATAGAAATATAGGACAGAAGTATTAGTTAGAGTCATGTGGGCATCTAGACAAAATGTCAGCCATCACATTATCCGCACCACGGATAGCTCGTACCGTGAAGTGAAAAGGTTGAAGAGCTATAGCATATCGAGTGGATCTCGAACTCTTCAAATTCTTAGTCTGAATAGCTGTAGGAGCTTTCTGATCAGTCTCTAGAATGAAATGTGCGCCCAGGAGGAATCTTTGTAGCTTTAGAATTGACCAAACCATCGCTAACAACTCACGGTCTAAAACCGAGTAGTTCCTCTCTGCCGCATTTAGTTTTCTAGAAATGTACATAACAGGATGCAGAGTATTTGCATATTCTTGCATCAGTGCTGCTCCAATCCCAGTGGATGAAGCATCACTCCGAAGAACAAAAGTCCTATCAAGAGTAGGTAATCTTAAGATGGGAGGAGAAGAAAATATATTCTTGATTTGGTCTAGTGAAGATTGGCATTCTTCAGACCAACGGACCAGATTAGGCGAACCTTTCTTCAACAATGTTGATAGAGGTGCCATGATCGAAGATAAATTTGGAATAAATCTCCCATAAAATTGAATTAAACCTAAGAGACTCCTAACTTGTTTCTTCGTTTTAGGAACAGAGATGTTCAGTATTTTTGAAGTATTGTGGTCTTCTGTCTTCAAGAGACCATGACCAACACGATGACCCAGGAAAGAGATTTCACCAAAACCAACAAAAGCTTTAGAAGGTTTTGCTGTCAAATTATTCTCACGTAGAGTGGACAGTAAGTCATATAACCCTAAATAGTGATCTTCCCAGGTATCACTGAAGAGACAGATGTCATCTAAGTATGCGATGACATCCGAACGATGTGACAGAATTCGACGCATCATGCGAACGAAAGTTGCAGGGGCGTTCATGAGACCAAAAGGCATAACATTCCATTGAAATAGACCCCTAGGTGTAGAAAAAGCAGTAAGAGGTTTGGCATGCTCTGCTAAAGGCACTTGCCAATAACCTTTAGACAAGTCAAGTTTAGTGAAGAATCTAGAATTAGAAAGTCTAATCAGTAGATCTTCTAACAAAGGCATCGGTTCAGCATCGAACTTTGTGACCTGATTCAATTTGCGATAATCAACACAAATTCGTATGTTCTTATCCTTCTTCCGGACAATAACCATGGAAGAAGAATATGGTGAAGTCGATGGTTCAATTATATTTAATTGAATCATTTCATCCAATTCCTTTTCCACTTGCGACTGAAAGTGTATAGGAATAGGATACGGCCTAACCCTAATTGGATTATTGTCGGTAAGAATTATAACATGTTCTATGACATCTGTGTGTCCAGGAATGTCAGTGAGAACATCCTGAAATGTTTGTAACATCGACGAGACTTGTCGATGTTCGTCACCAGAAAGATTAGGAGAAATCGAAACGTTTTTCCAAGATTCCGTAGAATGTAATGGAACCACTGGAAGGGGAAGGTTGACATCAGAGAAGGTAGCTTCCTCATCCTGTATGACAGACAGGGATGAATAATGACCGTGAGGTGCAGGAGCATCATCCGTTGCCTGGAAAATAGGCAGCAAATAGTCCGGACGTTCGTGAAATTCCGAAAGCATGTTTATGTGGAAAGTTTTATGCTTTCCATCAATATCTACCACATAGTCAACATCGGAAATCCGAGAGACTATTGCATACGGACCTTTCCATGCAATAAGAAGTCTATTTTCCCTACTGGGGAGTAGGACGAATGCTTTGTCACCTGGACAAAGTTGTCGTAGACATCTATTCTTGTTAGCAAACTGTCTTGCCTTCTCTTTAGCAATTTCTGATGAAGCAGTTGCTAGCTTACATGCCTCAATGATCTTTTGTCTAAGAGCAATGACATACTCATATGAGGATTGAGTTTCATCGCTAATATCATCGGCAGTGATGAGATCGTGTAATAAAGACATAGGGCCGCGTGGACGCGCGCCAAAGACAAGTTCGAAGGGAGAAAATCCTGTGTGTTCATTAGGGACTTCTCTATAGGCAAAGAGAGCCGCGGGTAAAACCCTGTCCCAATCTTGAGGATGATCTTCAGTTATCTTACCAAGCAAAGTCTTGAGCGTTCTATTCAGACGCTCAACTAACCCATTAGACATAGGATGGTAGATACTACTGAGAGATCGTTCAATATGTAAGGTAGACATTACCTGTGACATAGTGTCAGATATGAGTTGAGTGCCATGGTCTGATAATATTTCTCTGGGGAACCCCAAGCGAGAAAATATCAACCAAAGAGCATCTGCGATATCTGTAGTAGATATGCTCTTAAGAGGAATAGCCTCTGGCCAACGTGTGCACATATCGACACATGTAAGGATAAACTGATGTCCTCTGGCCGACTTGACCTTAAAAGGGCCAATAATATCTATGGCCATTTTCTGAAACGGCCGAATAGGAATGTCAGCCGCCTGGATAGGCGCAGCATGTCGTGGTCCTCTAGATTTGACCTCCTGACATACCTTGCATGATCGGCAGTAAATACGAATGTCCTTATTGACAAAAGGCCAAAAGAAAGCCGCAAGGACTCTCGACTTCGTACGGGAAAAACCCATATGTCCAGCACATTGCGAGTCATGAGCATGTTGTAATATTTGCACTCTCATGCTCTTGGGAACAAGAATTTGCGAATGTGCCGACGTAGTCGAATCTTGTACCATACGTACAAGTACGCCGTTTCTCATTGCAATCCAAGATTTTCTATTTGTATCCTGATTCGGATCACCTTTCTTCGCAAGAACGAAGAATTTTTTTAAAGAAGGATCTTCTTCTTGCAATTTTATGAAAGAGTCACGAGTGATTACTAAGTGACTATCTTGGCTATCAACTTCATTATCACTATTCAGTGAAGTTTCGGGTGTTTGTAGAGCTTGTGCTCTTGTAACTACTGCATTTGTAGCTTGCATGTTATTATCTTCCCAAGCAGCAATCTGCTGTGGGGTACACTCCCTAACTCCGTGAATACGACCAATAATAAGGTCCGCAATAGGATTAGGTAAGAGACAAGCATGCACATCTCCAGTAAAGAAAGGAGTGGCAATGCGAATTACAGCAGTAGGATATTTTTCTAGAGTGCCGCCAAATGTGACACATTTAATAACCCTTCCTGTAGCACAAGATGGATCTACAAGCGATTGTCTAACACCAATTGTGGTGCATCCGGAATCGAAAAGTAGTGAGACCGGAGTATCATTAACAAGACCCTTATGTAGAATTAAAGAACCCCTCCCGTCATGCGCAACAGCAGCAGGAAGAGCGGGAAGTGGGTGACCACAACTCAAAGTAGTTATGGTACCCGGTTCGAATAAAGTACTGCATTGGGGGCATTTGTTTGCTCTCTCAAAGTCAAAAGCAGAACCAGTGACAGCGTCAAAGTTTTTATTATCAACAACATGATTACAGGCTCCCTCAGTTTCCTGTTGTACAGCATTAGCCTGCTGATATCTCTTTTTTTTGTGTTGAGATCTACCCCGACTATTATTACCTCTGAAGTTATCAGAGTTATTATTATCTCTGCAGTTATTATTGTCTCTATTGTAATTGTTATCCTGGTTCGAATTCCAGTTTCCACGATTACTATCATGTTCACATTGATGCGAACATCTATTTGTTTGGTTCTGAGGTCTTCGGCAGGAATAACCTCTATTACCATATCCTCTTTTGAAATGCTTATAATTATTAGGATGATAGTAACGACCACTATCAGGTTGTCTCCAATTCTTCGAAGAAGAATCACCATGAAATTGGTTTCCATGATTTTGACAGAAATTACCGCTGCTCTTTCTATCAAAATTTTGTTGGAATCTACGAGCAAAGTTTTGACCATACGGAGCTGCCGAAGCAACTGGTAAACCTTCTTTCACCTTAGAGTTACCCATGGTTATGTGTGGGTGTGCAGTTACGTATTGGCAACAGAAATCTTCCATTTCTTTTATTGTTTTAGGTTTACGTTCATGAAGGAAAGCAAGGAAAGACTCATTGACAGACGACATGACTTTGTCTCTAAGTATTAAGTCCATAAGTCCTTCATAAGTTTTTTCCGTCTTAGATAGTTCAACCCATCGTGAGAAAGTAATGCGTATTCTTGCAATAAACTCGGAGAATTCAACTCCATTTTCAGGTAACATGTTTTTAAATTGTAGACGATAGCCGTCTTCGTTAAGCTGATATTTCTTTAACAGAGCGGCCCTGACAACCTCATAATTGTTCTTGTCAGGTTCATCCACCATATTTAATATACTTAGAGCTTTACCTGTCAGTATCCCTGATAACTGATAAACATATTTTGCTTTGTCTATGTTATGAGCTGTACATGCTTGTTCAAATCTGTCCAGATAGAACATTATGTCATCACTGGAAGGACTAAATGTTGGTAACTTAATCTTAAAAGTATCATTATTAGCCTTACCAGAAGATGAACCCTTGTTTGAATCATTACCATTACTCATGTTCATCAATTTCAATTTTTCCAACTCTAAAGCTAAGACCTTTTCTTCATGTTCCATTTTTGCTTTCTCTTTCCTCTCATCAGACTCTCTCTGTAATCTTCTCTCCTCAGCCTGAGCCTCTATTTGAAGTCTTTCAGCTTCTTTTTCAAGTCTTTTATTCTCAGCCTCTTTTTCAAGTCTTTTATTTTCAGCCTCTTTTTCAAGTCTTTTATTTTCAGCCTCTTTTTCAAGTCTTTTATTTTCAGCCTCTAGCTGGAGTTTTCTTTCCTCAGCTTCTGATTCCCTTTTTTTGTTTTTCCATTTCCATTTGGAATCTTTTTTCATCCACCTGCATCTGCAGTTTCTTTTGTTCAGCTTCCATATGCAGTTTCTTTTGTTCAGCTTCCATTGCTTTATCATATCGAGCAGTTGCAAATTCTTCTAACTTATCACCAGTCTTCCCAAGCAATTTACCCTGCTCAATAAAGTGCTCAAATGTAGACATGTTGTCTAACATATGAGTCCAAAACCTGAAATAATTAACTAATTTATTTCAAACCTAAGTGTAACAAGTCTTAATTAAGCACTTGTATATTCACATCACCTTATATTATCCCAGTCTCTGTGGGAAACAAGTCTCCAATCAAAGAACTTGTATATGAAATATCACCAATCAATTCTTGATCATAAGTGCACTTCTCATTCAATAGTGCACGACACTATTCATCATTCATTTATCATCAGTGTAGTAGTAACAGTGCATTAGCATAGCCCATTAACTAATTACTATAACTGTAAACAATGACTATGTAAACACATGCAGAATGTAAACATTGAAAATGTAAACAATGCAAACAATGTAAACAATAACAATGTAAACAATAACAAAGATCAGCAACAATACAAAAACGTTCGCAGAAATCAACTAAAAATAAAGCAGAAATTAATGAAATATCACAAAAAATGTGACGATATCTACGATAGAATTAAACAAAATACATGACACCACAGTGTATAAACAAAAATGTTGTATGAAACTAAATTATAGACAAGAGTAGGCTAACAAATACAAACAAATCAAAACAAAACTAAAGAATGCGAAATAATAACGAAAACAATATTAAAACATGTCATCACAGCTAACATAAATAGCAACAGAAGTCGCTTAGCAAATTCCAGTATCGGAAATTTGCAAACCCTACAGAAAACGCTCACAATAGACGACCTCTATGACGTGGCATAATCTAACGGAGACACCACCCAACCGAGAACCCGCTGAAATATAAACATATAAATATACAAATAACATATAGACATATAACATATAGAATGAGATGATACACAGAAGACTCAGCAGAAGTATAAGGGCACAGTTTACATACAAACAGGCCACTTAACTTATAGGCTTCCAATCGTAGAACAGCAGCAAAAAAACAGATGTCAATCAACGTCCTAAAGAGCGAAGCTCCAACGATGATGGCACATCTGAACTGCTTCCACTGCTAACACGATGGTACAAGAGCTTCTGACATACTGTGTGTTGAGTTGTTTCGGCACTTGACCTTCTAATCCAAAAGTAAGTTGATGGAAATCGGTACTTGGCCTTCTTCAGAAAACAACCCGTTTCAACCGGCACTTGACCTTCTCAAAAACGACAGCACTGGAACCTTGACAGCAGCAACTTGCTTGACTTGCGTAAAAGATAACAGCAGTCCGAGTTATCCGGCAACATGTAACAACGCCGGGTACTGTCAAATTCTTGTTTCCGTCAAAAAAGTTGAAATTTTGACTTTTACCGGGCAACGCCGAGTACTTTGAAAATGGTGAAGATGTTGACTGTCTTGAAGAATGTTAATTTCTTGAAGGATGCTGATGAATTCTTGTTGAAAATGAAGTGGGTAAGGGACCCCGTGTTTGCTGGTACCAGAATCAAACCAGCTTATGGCCACCAAATGATGCGTGATGCCATATGATGATGGATGGTATCCGCATGTCTGGTTTTGTGTAGTGTGCAGATGTGTTCAGTCAAAACAATGTTCATACAAAAATAACAGGGCAATCCACATAGGACGTCAGTAAACTCACGACGTATAAAGTCAATGATTCTTGAAACAGCCGTTGACGTTTTTCTTCATTATTTATTGTGGACGCCACAGTGACAAAATGGTTACGCGAATATGTAGACACATCAAACAGTCATTATCACAGCAACATTCAATACAGCAATAGACGGTAGACAGCATTACAATGATGAGTCAGATGCATGTTATATTTCATAGTGCTGTAAATGTAGTCAGGTGAAAAACTCCATCCTTTTCTATAACAGCCAGGAGATAACCAGATGTATGAGATCAGTTCACTCTCCTTAATCTGACTTCAGCAAGACAGACACGTCTGCCGAAGTATAAATAATGTCCTCAAAAATATCCTCTAGATAACAAAGGTTTTTCAAACCTAGTTCAGGTAACCAAGTAGCAAGTAATAGTCCTTGGGACCTGCATCAACCGATGCAGCACAATACAGCGACATGTGAGCTAGGAAAACATCTCGTGACGACGACTTTCGAAGACAGGCTATGAACCAGAAATCGTTCACGACCAAAAATCGATAGAGTTAATGAAAATGTTAATTTACCTTGCCTTCCGGAAATACACAGAAATATTATGCCTCCCGGCATGTGCAAATACACTAGAGGTATTATCTCGAATAAACGAAATATCCATAAGAGGACTCTCACATTCCTGACAGAACAAAAAATAGCGGAGATCCCCTCTTCAACGAGGCATCTCTTTCGCCATTCAAATCGCTCACTCCACTAGTGGTGGGCGGAAACCGATCGACCAAAAAGCAAGACCAGTCATGCGCAGTCCGGCGCGAAAAATGACCACAGCTCAAAAACTCAACTGCATTCAATACCAACGCGAGAAGACAAATGCTTACCGAGAAAAGTAACTATAAATTTCAAGCAGTTGTTGCCCTTGCGTTATAAAATAGATATTGTAATAAAATGATGTTGCGAGAATTTATCACGCAACAGGCACATCATTTTGAACCTGAGACAAAAAGATAGTCAATGGAGTGGCATCATCCGCAATCACCAAGAAGAACGAAATTCAAGACAATTCCTTCAGCTGGAAAGGTCATGATCACTGTCTTTTGGGACATTGAAGGTGTGATTCTTGTGGACGTTATGCCAAGAGGAGAGACAATCAATTCGCAAGCTTACATTAAGACATTGAAAAAACTCAATCAACGTTTTCGCAGAGTTTGGCCGCACAAGAATCCAGCAGACCTGCTTCTCCTTCACGACAATGCGCGCCCTCACACAAGTCTGGCAACACGGGAAGCAATCACCAAATTGGGTTGGACTGTACTACCCCATCCACCCTATAGTCCCGATTTGGCACCCTCTGATTTTCCTCTATTTGGTCCACTTAAAGATGCACTCCGTGGGACAACGTTTGAAGATGATGAAGGAGTGATTCATGCAGCGAAGAAATGGCTACATGATCAAGACAAAATCTGGTACGGGCTAGGAATACATGCACTTGTTTTGCGCTGGCATAAAGCCGTACAAGTTGATGGGGATTATGTTGAATAATACCGATGTTTACATGACATATCCATGTATATTGTATATAAATTTCATGCTTTTTGAATAAACAGTTCCAGAGAAAAACGATGTAGTGCATTACGTTCTGAACGCCCCTCGTACTAAAATACGCTTACCGAGACTGTCAGAATTTCCCACTCTGATAAGTTGGCAAGCTGGCGCTATGTTTCTATCCTCTCACGACAAAAAATGTTTGGACTGAAATGATTAGAAGCAGAAGTAGACTGTGTGTGTGTGTATATATATATATATATATATATAACACCTTTAAATATCTCGGGTCCACTATATGTAGTAATGGAAGATCAAGTAAAGAAATCAAGACAAGACTTGAGATGGCCTCAGCTGCCATGACAAGGTTGAATGTGATCTGGAAAAGTAACATCAGTTTTCCTGTGAAGATCAAATTATACAAATCACTTGTATTATCTATTCTCTTGTATGGGTGTGAGGGCTGGACACTCACTGCAGATACGGAGCAAAGGATTCAGGCTTTCGTGCATAAGTGTTATAGAAGAATTTTCGCATTTGCTATAAAGAGCACAAAACAAATGTCTATGTTAGAGAGAAGATAAACACCTATGCAGGCCACCAAGAACCACTTTTGTCAATAGTGAAACGTCGAAAGCTTGCCTGGTTTGGGCATGTAACTCGTCATGACTCCCTTTCGAAAACGATCCTCCAGGGAACAGTCGAAGGTAAACGGAGAAGAGGAAGGCAAAGAAAATCCTGGGCTGATAACATCAAAGAATGGGCAGGACACGGTTTTTTCCACACTTGTACGCATTGCTGAGAATAGAGAGCAGTGGAGGACCATGTCTGCTGATGCTTCCACCATGGCACCCCTACGACCCATGACGGGTTATGGGTTGAGATGAGATGATATATATATATATATATATATATATATATATATATATATATATATATATATATATATATATATATATATATATATATATATATATATATATATATATATATATTGTCACGTGAAAGATAATTTATTTTACCATCTTGTCCATAATTTGATTACTCCCTTAAATGTTCTGTTTTCCGAGACATTTTGTATTTTCGTTTCTTTCATATTCTACCTACATTTTTTCACCTTCTCAACCTCACCCGAGGTTGTTTACGCTGGCCAGCTGCGGTCAGCTAACGCTAGACGTAATGTTATCTAAACGCACCTGTTCGACCAGAGAAACATTTCTCGGGTCCGCTTTAAGTGTTAGAACGAGCCAAAGACGGTTTCTGTGAAAGAAACGGTTCGTTAGCGGCGGGTACCCTCTGTGGTCCCAACAGGGGAATTTCTCTGGTCGCTTTAAAACGTTTGATGACGAGCGGCTGGTACCCTTTGAGGCCTGGGTAACGAGTGTGATCTTTTTCAGGGGAAGATAACAATCGCGGTCAGTCTTTGGGTTTTCGCCCCTTAGACAAGATAGAGCATAATGTTATGCATTTCTCGACCTGGGGAACTTTCGCACGATTTCTGTTGTCTTACTCTAGATTACGTCTTTCGCCGAACTTCTGTAGAAATATGCAGGCCTGGTCCGGGGGGAGCGTCCCTTGTGATCTATAAGAGTAGACTGGTTTTAATAGACAAAGACATTCGTGTATTTTCCTGGCCCGTAGATGACCATCATGAGATAAGGCAAACTTTAACACAGTACTAGAATGTGTTTGCCTATGTTCTAGTCATTTTTCGGGGTGAGTTGACATATCTTATAATTATTATATTAGATTCATGTTAGCTTTTATATATATCTGTTAGAAAAGTGAATTTATTTCTGAAGACTTCTCCTAGTAATTTTATTCAGTGATAAGGTAGCGCTGTCTACGGCCTATTAAGTGGTGCTTAAACTGTTACGGTTTATCATGGGTTAAATGTTAAACTTACAATAACAGATATTAGGCGTAGAATCAGTCCACGAATGCTTACCATTGGGTTAAGAGTCAGCAAAAATTAACTGTCATTTCTGTAAGATAATGTCAGGTGTGGATTGTTCACTTTAAAACTGAATAGTGAGATGCAGGTAATAACTCTGGATTATAGGAGATAGTCACTTATTCCTTTTTGATAGATATTTCTAGTGGCAAGGGAGGATCATTTTATGCTTACTTGTGTGGCTAGACACTAGTCTATAACTTTCACCGAAAGCAGTCACCAGGCATAGATATAATTATATCTTATGATCTAGCCACAACTGTATTATTATAGCAAGAACATTGCATTTTCTATGTATTCATTTGTGGAATATTAATAGTTTGTTTCCCCAAAAGGGACATATGATTTATCTGTGTAATTTCAAATGCTGTAATCTGTTTATGTAAATTCACTTAATGTTGTAAGATGAATAAGCATATCTATTCAGCTGTATGTTGAGATTGGGAGAAGAGGAGTAGATTTTTGATGTCAGAACATTTACTGACAGGTACCTGGGTGTGCAAAAGATATTAAGCCTATGCGGGCGCGTGTTGATAATTGATATTTTTAAGGAACAGGAGACATGGTTAAAGACAGCCCTAAACTATCATAGCAATAACTACAATAAATTTAATCCCATAGTGGAGCGAAACTTTCTGTATAAAGTTAGTGTGATTTATTATTTGCTTGAAGTAAAAGGGTGTCTCTTTTTGGGTCTCAGTTTCAGGAAGACCGAATCGCTAGAGCAGACTTCAGTCAGGCGAAGAAAGTCATATAATCTTCGATCTAGAGGGTTTCTGTATACATCTAGCAACGAATCGTCAACCCCGTTCCTGAATCAAAACCCCTTTTTGTCAACGCCAAGTTAAGCTCACGCAGTGCAACGGAGCCAACGCAAAATCTGGAATCGCCAAATGCAGTAGTAGCTCTCTACTCGCCTATTGGATTACCAGCCAGAGCATCGCGGCTTCCAGAATATCAAACCCGCCCAGCATGCCTATAGCAGAATTCCATATCACCCGCCTTTTTTGTGCCTAAACGGGGCACTCAGCAAACCACAGCCAAACCAGTTTAAACAGGATTTACAGCCAAGCGGAGCCTTGCGCCGGATAAGCGCGCCTGGGTCTCTTTGTCCTCAAGTGACTTCTTCTGGTGTATTTTCTGGATACTTAAAACCTCGCACGTATGAGCAGCCATCTATGGACAGGCTGTCGTTCAGTTTGTTTATTCGATCAGCAGGAGATAAATAGAGTCTTCCAGACCACCTCGCGCAATTAGGGAGGAATCACCAATGATAGCGCCTATATAGTGATTTTATTCAGGTTAATTCTATCACCCATGGAGGATATGTACGAAAAAACCACTTACTGGAGCTATTTCATATGGTCCCGAAAGCGGACGGACTGACACTCAGTTATTTCATCTCTCTGTGTTCTACAGGTTTTATGAATGGTGGTGTGTGTGTGGTTGTTGGTGTATTTTTGCATATTTTGGTTATTGATGATTATTGATGTAATTTTATGTTGTTGTGATGATATGCATAAATTCCATGCTTTTTCTTCTTTAATAAAGTTTACACCTTTATTAATACGCTGTTCACGACCTTTCCATCCATATTTGTATTTTTAGCTCTTTACTAGAATCTCTATGTATGATAAGAGAAAAGAGTGAGAGCCGGAGATGCTTAGACAGTAAAAGTGAGTTGAGGCCTGGAGAGAGAGATCCTTTGAATAAATCTTCTTCCAGGTTGTCTCAAGTCCATCTCCTATTTACACCTTATCTAAAGTGTAATCTATAACTCTGTCAGTCCACTATCCCTTGTCGATTTCACTACTGTTGTCCAACTCGACAAATACTCTACACTCAAACTCAACCACGACATATATATATATATATATACATATATATATCTATATATATATATATATATATATATATATATATATATATATATATATATATATATATATATATATATATATATATATATATATATATATATATATATATATATATATATATATATATATATATATATATATATATATATATATATATATATATATATATATATATATATATATATATATATATATATATATATATATATATATATATATATATTTATTTATTTATTTATTTATTTATTTATTTATATTTATATTTATATTTATATATTTATATATATATATACTCGTAAATAAAAAATACGTAAATAACATTTACATTTACATTCTTGAGCAAGTAGACGATGAATAAATAAAGTATATATATACAGTTTTGAATGTTGGTGATTTAGGGGGATTCTAGATTTAGAAAATCAGATGGAGAAAATTGAGGAGGCTCATCTTTAGAACTTGAGGAACTCAATCTAATTCTTTTAGGAGAAGGGGACTTTGAAGGAAATCTAACAGGGGCTGGGGCTGATGTTAATGGCTCGGAATCTGAAGGGTTAGGGGTGACTGAAGTTGGTTGTGGCGGTTGCGTCTTGAAAAGGAGAGTAAAGACGTTTGCCTCATTTATGTCTTCTTCCTTTCCCTAAGAAGTTCTCTGTAACAAGCTTTTTGGTGTTCTAGCCCACTATTTGCTTTTGAACTTCTGTCGAAATTCGGATCCACCCTTTCCCAGTATGCAATTGGGTCCTCTACTTATGGGTTTTATTTAACTTTGTCACTACACTTAGGACCCATTATGAATATAATTAAAGCACAGAAATAAGTAGTATAGGGCCTAAACACAAAAAAGTACAATATGAATACTGTACACGTGTCTTATAATCACGATATGAACACTGCAAGTATACTGTTATCACAAAAATAACTGTGAACTGTTTAAAGTATAATCACAAAAATAATATAGTATGAATAGTTTGGTTATTTTAATCAAAAAAATAAGTAGTATTAATATGTTTAATCACAAATATAAGAGATTCAATGCGGACACCTTAAAAAAAAAAACAGTGCACACCGAACGATTTCTATTCAAAGACTGAACAACGACAGAAACAAAATAACGCGCAGTTGTGATACAGTAGAACTCCATTTATCCGAACCCCAATTATCCGAACATCCAATTATCCGAACACTTGTTCTAGGAAAAAAAAAAAAAAAAATCAGATGCCACAGTCACGTTAGACTAAAATTCTGAATCTTTTGATGCGGCAAACTTCAAATGTGTGCGAACAATTTGTAGAGAATGGGATGGGCTAATGGTCGGTCGCTTACGTACAGGAAGTCAGTTAGATCATAAAGTCAGTTAATATCTGGTTTACCAATAAAGTGTACGTGTGCGTTCTAGGTAGAACACTGGCTAAACAGACAGTTCAACTTAAAATAATTGTGTCTGCTACTACAGCAGAATAATTTTGGTGTACAAGTATTTCTCTGTGCGATATGACATCTTCCAGTAGGCCTAAAGCATATAAAAGGAACCGCAATGTTTTGTCAATTGAAACGAAAACAGAAATTATCAAGAGACTAGGACAAGGTGAAACTGTGTCTTCACTTGCGAGGATGTTCAATGTTGGGAAAGCTACCGAGCTTGACTGCTTGCATCAGAGTCAGCGAACCAGAGCTGACTAAGACCGTACTCCACCTCCACGTGGTGGTCGTGGAAACAGTCTGCATCAGTGCAGTCTGGCTGAGCGAGTACAGATCGCAATGGGAAGGCAAACCCGGTCCCTAAAAAATGCCATGCTGAAGTCGGATGTGTCGACCGAAAGGTGCAGATATCACAGCTACGGCGTAAACAGACACAACGCAACCACCGTCCTTTTCAGGGCGAACAAGGAAGAAGAAGAAATTATGAGTTTTGCATCGAAATTTGATAGTGAAAATGGGTCGAAGAAACGTAAAACCATGAGAAATGCGAAAGATGTGAAATTGGAAGAGGCTTTGTATATATGGTTTGTGCAAAGAAGAAGCAAAGGGGAACCTATCTCTGGTTCTCTGTTGTGTGAAAAGGCATTTCAGTTCAACAATCAACTTGACGGTCCTCCTGACTTTAAGGCTAGCCAGGGATGGTTAAGAAACTTTAAATCTCGTCATGGCATACGAGAATTGGAGATTCAAGGGGAATCTTTATCTAGCGATGCAACTGCCGCTAAAAATTTTAAAGAAACATTCTTGGCTTTTTTGGAAGAAGAAGGTTATTCACTCGATGATGT
>JAMPIV010012570.1:105000-215293 GCA_024509875.1 Oreohelix idahoensis
AGACGTTCTACGGTAAATAGTCGTTTTAATTTGAATATAGCGGCAAACGCCGTGAACGTGTAGTAAAAACAAATTTCAAGACTAACATGGAAAAATTATGTATTTTCTTAATAATAAGTTTAGAAGAATAAAAGTTAGCTAGTTTGATAGTCCATCTTTCCCTGAGAAATAATATACTTTTAATTACAAAGACGGACAGATAACACGGAAGATATTGACGAAAGACTGTATTGTTCAATACAGACGAGCAGACAGTTATTTGTGCACACTTCTCACTAAAGTTACTTTTTGACACGTCCTTGAGACTAAAGCAGAAAAACAAATTACATGTGGACAAGGGGCAGACAAGGAGGGTAGAATCTAAAAATAACTTAGGACCGAAACTGGACTCAAATTGGACATTTAGGTTTAAATATTTAAACTGTAGAGGGGAAGTACTCTGATTGGACAAAACAGTAATATTATTGACAAAAATTAGCCGGCAAGTGCCATTTGTTGAAGACTGTCCACAGACACAGATCGTTGATGCTAAGAAGTGTGTAGCCCATTAAAGATATATAATATTACAAGTGGGACGCCATAGTCTAGCCAGCAGCTCAGCTGAGTTTGTGCTAGTACAACGTATCTGTGTGTTTTCATTTTGAATTGTGGTAAGGGAAAAATTATTAACCTTTTTATTTAACAATTCTGAGTGATTGATACTGCAATATAATGAAAAATGATTACGACAAGTGAGTACTTATTCTGGGTCCCCAGCGACAGTTCAGGACCTAGAGGCGAATGAATAATATGGGAAAACATATCCAAGAATGTAGAATACAGATCTTTATTTCAGGAGATCAGTGGGAACATATCACCCACCTTATGATATGGAAAAAAGAGACTAATGAACATATTTCAGATGCAGTGCAGTCATAGAGGAATGGGAAACTGGTGCTACTTGATAACAGCCTGGATGAGATGTGCTGGGTCGGTCAGAGAGATCTGATCCTGTCTTGTTATTTTGTGTATTATGGTTAGTAAACATGGTGGAGTAGATAGTATGCTATGACATAGCCTAATTTTGTGGTTTCAGAGTTTCTTTGTCTGGCACTGTGCTAGTGCCAGATGTTCTGAAGAAATCCAACGGTGGATGAATAAGAAGCCTATCATTTTACCTCAGCAACTGTGAGGAGTGGGCCAAGTGAACATCTTTACTACATCGTCACAGGCCAGTTAAGTATTGAAGACCTGGGCTGCTGCTGATTCATCAATATCCATAAATAAATTTAAAACCACTGTGTATAACGAACTTTGCCACCATTTACCTTGTTAAAAAGCCAATGAACAGTAATAACAAAGACTGGGTATGATGACACCACCACGACCCGACATCCAGTACTAGTTTTCCCAAAGACTCTGTAGTTAGTATCCATATTAGCAAATTTCACTTATATATCTATGTACAAACTTTTCATGTGATTATTCAATTATATGCTCTTTTATTGATATAAATTTATCTTGATTCACACGTCCTGACCAGAAGAAAACTTGGTTCATTACTAAATAAATTTTAAAAAAAAATTGTAAATTTTAAATTTTAACACAGTGTTAATTGACTTGATCATAGAGCTTATTATTAGACCTAGTGTTTACATGTGTGTGTCTGTGTACTTAATTACCTGCACACCACATTTCAGTACCCTAGACATTAAACGTAGCTAACATACATAATAGCAGAATAAGTCTGTTTGAGGTCATAGGTGGTAGCAGAAAGGTATCCTGTAAACTCACATAAACTGTTATCTTCAGGGACCTTCACAGCTGACCTCATTCAGTACACTAGGTAACATAGCAACCGCACTTAATAACATCAAAACCACCACACATTTTGAACATCGAATGTTATCAGTACCAAAGAAATTTTTTTTTTTAAAACATAAAATATTTAGTCCAAATCTCAAATCCATCCTTTTATAGATTCTAAACAGGGGTACAAAAGATATTATACCCAAGACGTTCCAGACGATAAAAAATTCGCTGGTTGCACTTAACACTAAGACGAGTTACAGGAAATATCCCAAAATGGAAACAGTAGAACAAGAAGTGTGAACACAATGATGCTGAAAGTAGGTAAAACTTTAATTAAGAAACCAGACTGTCTTTATATTGAAACATTCCAGGGTTCGAAGAAGACTTAGAACACTTGGACTGCAGAATGTTAACATGGACAGATCCTTACAAAACAGCTCAGGACACGCAAATATGGAGAGATTTGAAGATGTCACATTCAGAACGGTTGTCATACAAAGGAGAAATATTGGTTTAAATTTTTACATGCGTTAATTTATTGAAAAAAAGGGGGGGGGGGGGGGGAGAGGGGCGAAGCACATTTTTTATGACAAAGAATTTTTTTAAGATAATGTGGAAAAAACAAAGAAATGGACAATGACATGGATGAAGACGTCGTCGGCTATATAACAGGGTAATGGGTAGGGAAATCAATGGTCGACCGACAAACACGCAGAGAAGAGACCCAGAGACAGAAGAAAACTATACATTAGTTAGTTTAGTTAAATTAGATAGTTATTATTCACTGCACACACTTAAACTTATATTCGAATTTCTTTCTATTTCTTCTCACACTTATTTGTTTTTTCTTCTATCATAACATCGCGTTACATTAGTCATTAATTTAAAATTAGCCAAATTAATTTCCTATATAATACTAAAATACGACAGACCTTACTTTCATTTAATTCTATCATTCACTATTAACATTGGACATTTTATTTAATTGATATATCATGTGATTAATGTTAGATGACTATGACAAATAGTTGGTTGACATGACCGCGACACGGTTCTACTCAGAACATCGTCGGCCATATGTCACAATTGTGTTAAATTTTTTTTTGAAAAATTGTTAAGTCGGATAGATCTTTTTTTCCCCGGGTGTACAGGGAATTGTTACGGTATATGATATTAACGCCGTCTGCTAAAGGTTATCAGACGTGCAATTGTAAAGGTTAAGGCATTTAATATATTGCGATAGATGTTTCAATTACTGAACGCTCCATACACGATCGATCATGACGTGTATAGCGTTGTTTAGGACACAGTCGGTAACTAAGAAACGTTACCCTTTGTTACTTGACCGCCAAGCTGAATAGCTGCGTTTTCTAACCTTCCAATTCAATGGCATGATATAGCCATTTATATATGCATTTTTTGATGGATCAGGGTCAGTCCTAGAACTCTATATGAGAGGGAAATTTATGGAGGTTAGTATTTAACTAGAATTCTCAGAAGGAGAAGAATAATCGTCAAATTCGTATGAATATATTCAGACTCGCAGTCTCACTGTCGGCAGGTAGCCATGTCTAGCTGCGCGTGCATATAGCTGTGATGTTCTGACGACAATACTGCATTGTATCCTCATAACGGACATTGACACGTAAACCAGCAGTCTACGTTATTGATTAATTTATGCATGACTTATATGGACTTATGCTCTACTACTATTGAAATGATCATCCTGTGTGTACAACTGTGAATTAAATGTACGGACTCAATGAAATGACTTAGCAAATCAATCGTATTCCAAGGTTCAATTATTGTTCGGAATCTTCCACCCCCGCATTCGCTTAATCTTCCATCGAAGGCACGATGCACTATCTCTTTGTTTTGTTTGTCCTCATAATATATATTAAATACTACATTAATAATATGATATTATATGCAATAATACACTTGTAATTTAATTTAATTAATTTTTTCTGATAATTAAGGTTAATATGGGACATTGCATAATTATGCAGTGATAGTCCAAGAAAGTAGCACTACAATTTATAAGAGATGCCTAGGGCATAATAATATAATATATATATTGACAAAATAAAATAATCTTATAGCTACCTTTGAGGTAATAGACCCATTGTATATTATTTAATATACTTTTCTGGTACTAAGAGAGTGACTTAGTACATTGAACAATATAATTAATAGGAATCATACCCAACATTATTGGATATTGAGATTAATTGTGTGAAGTAATTACATAATAGTTAACAGATATCATAACTATTTATGATATAGTATTATTTAGATACAATATTGTTACAAAATATTGTCTATTAGTTGAACTTAGACATTAGAGTTCAGTACTATTGTGATTATTTATATTGAATATTTCTAAGTTGAGTAAGTATAATAATTACTCTGAAGCTACTATTGACTAATTTAATCAGTAATTATCAATAATTACTTACAGATAAAAGTCAAAATGCTTACTATAGACCATTTCGTTAAAATTGGTAGGGAATATGGTTATAAATCTCAAGAACTTCGTCAGTTTGCTGAGGCAGAACTGGAAAAATATGAAAGAAAAAAAGCAGAACAAAAGGCTGCATTAAAGAAAGAGGAAGAGGAACGTGAGATGAAGCAAATTGCCAAGGAAAATAGATTAAGAGAAATTGCTCAACAGGAAGAAGAGAATAAATTGAAACGAGAGGAAATTATTTTACAACAAGAAATGGAATTGGCGCGTATTAAATTGGAGACAGCAAAATTACAAGCACAAAGTGCTGATGCAAACCAGAATAATAACGCACAAAATGGATCATCATCCAGCCAAACTAAACATTTCTACAACTTTAAATTACCCACTCTCAACTTGAACGTGGACGACCTTTCATCGTTCCTGTCACGTTTTGAACAGACTTGCAAAACTAACCATTTGCCTGAAGAGTCATGGGTACTCAAATTAAATGAATTCTTGGTTGGAGAACCATTGACGGCTTCTCAAAACGCTGACCCATCAATAGCAAATAACTACGGTGCTATTAAGTCCTTGCTTTTACGAAGGTTTCACCTGGACGAGGAACACTGTAGGTTGAAATTTAAGGGAATTTTACCTGAATCTCCAAAAGATTTTGCAGGATTCATTGCGAACATACGCAATACATTTAATAGATGGGTTGAACTGGCAGAAGTCAACAAATCATACGACAAATTAGTTGATTTACTACTACGGGATAAGGTATTATCTTCGGTTAGCCAGCCATTTTTTGCATATCTGCAGGAGCGTAAACCAGGTACTATGGACGAGTTAGAAAAAATTTCTTTAAACTACTGTTCGGCACATCCGAATGCAACCATTTCTAACTCCTCATTAAGAGAACCTCTACCTGTGGCGTCTAATATGGCCTACAATCATAATAACAAACAAAGACATCACAGTGTAGACAGAAGCAGGTTCCAAAGAAATCACAATGTTCACTTTCAGAAGGGATATAATAATGATTTCAACAATAAAAATGAGTTCAACAGAGGTAGATCACGAGATAGAAATTATTCACCTCAAACAAACTACCACAATGGTCAACATAACACTCATTATAATCGATCACATACTCCCAATAATAATAGTAACTGGAATGGTAATAATCATGGCTCGAGACATCGAGATAATAGTTACTATAGAGGACGACGAGATAATTCTAACAATTATACTCGGAATCGATCTCATTCTCGGGGATCATCTCATTACAACCATAATACAGGGGCAGCAGTTACAAATAATACTACCCCTATAGCTCAGGTCCCACTTGACAATAATACAACACAGTCTTCTGCTGCATGTTTTGCTATTAATTATAATGTGGCAAATAGTTGCCAACAATGCAATCTTATTTTTCAGAAGGCGAAAGAAACAGTGCTTAACTGCGGACATATTACACCAGAGGTAGGTCTTGCAGTCAACGATGGAACAGGCCTACTAATTTTTAACAGGGGATTAGTTAATGGATCCGTCGTCTCAGTGCTGAGGGATTCAGGATCCACAACAATTGGTGTACGACAGTCGCTGGTACATCCTAGCTGTGCAACGGGGGAATATGTCCGTTGCATGACTTTTGGGGGAACTATTGAGTTTTACCCCACAGCTATTATTCATGTTAACACACCTTTTTTCACAGGGAACGTAAAAGTATGTATGCTAAAGAAGCCTATAGCTGATCTGATGGTTGGTCGTATACACGGCAGTAAAGATTGTACTCCAGATGAGATTATAGAATGGGAGAAACATAACCTATGCACTGGAAACGCCGTGACGACTAGAGCGCAGACTCAACTCATGGAGAAAGTTGATGATAACAAAATGGATGCAGACAACCAAGAGGAATTTGTAGTCAATTCACCTATTGACAGGGAAACATTTGCAACCAAACAAAAAGAGGATAAATCTTTAAAAAAAATTTTTAAGTTGGTTGATAAAGTTGACAATCTATCCTCGGGTAATAATAACAAACATTGTTTTGTTATTAAAAATGACATATTGATTAGATGTTTTAATGACAAATCACAAATGAAACAACAAGTTATGGTCCCATATACTTTTAGACGGTACATTCTTCAACATGCACATGACTCACATTGTGCTGGACATATGGGATATACTCGAACACGATCTCGAGTACTGGCTTCATTCTTTTGGCCAGGAGTGTCAAGAGATATTTCGCAGTATGTACGTTCCTGTACTACATGCCAAGAAGTGAAAGCACGTGGAGCTTTTCACACGGCGCCTATTCAGGCTTGCGATATCTCAGTAAGACCGTTTGACAAGATGGCAATAGATATTATTGGTCCATTGCTACCATCGGCCAGAGGACATAGATTCGTCCTTACGTGCATTGATTTGTGCACACGATGGCCAGAAGCCATCCCATTAAAGACCACCACTACCACAGATGTAGCTGATGCACTACATCTCATCTTTTCTAGAATAGGGTTTCCTAGAAAACTTTTATCAGACCATGGGTCACAGTTTATATCTGACACCATGAAGGAAGTCATGAAAACTTGGAACATTGATAGGAATTTAAGTAGTATTTATCATCCGATGAGTAATGGTGCGGTTGAAAGACTTAACCGTACACTTAAACAACTACTACATAAGGTTACTGCTAAGCACCCTCATGACTGGGACAGAGCACTCCCAGCTGTTCTATTTGCTTATCGGGAGGTACCGCATGAACAAACTGGCTTCTCTCCCTTTGAATTAGTTTTTGGTGCTCCCCCAAGAGGTCCTATGGGACTAATAAAAGACTTATTAATTGACGCGGAGATGACTCAGGACACTCAGTCATCTTACGAGTACGTGATTAATCTTCGGAAGAACATTATTGAGTCTTGCCAGTTGGCAACAGCTTCTTCTGAGGCTGCAAAAGCTAAGGCTCGATCTCTACAAAATAGGTCTCGACGATTACGCCAATTATTCCCAGGCGACGAGGCTTATGTGTTACTTCCTCACAATAACAATAAATTATTGATATCTTGGAATGGTCCTTACAAAGTCATTGATAAAATTTCCGACGTTGATTACGTCTTAGATATCAAGGGACACAAAAAGATATTTCATATTAACATGCTCAAGCAATTTCATACACGTCCTGAACACTTACAGTCAATTTTTCATGAACTAGATGACAACACAGTATCTACTTGTTATTATTCTAACTTATCTGTCATCCAGGAAGAAGAATCTTCTTTTCCTGAGGTACAGTTACCGTTACCGGTACCAGTAGTTCAACCTACTGAATCTTGGCGGGATGTAACCATCTCTTCAACGGTTACACCGCAACAGCGTCTACAGATTGCTAATCTATTACAATCTTACCCAGATGTATTGACCGACGTCCCGGGTCGCACATCGGCTATCAGTCATGACATTACTCTCAATGATGATACACCTATTCGTGTACATCCCTATTCTGTTCCTTTACATTTCCTTGCTAAAACTACTAAGGAACTTGAACAGATGTTGTCTCTGGGAATCATTGAGACTAGTAATTCGCCATTCTTTTCTCCATTAGTGATTGTCCGGAAGAAGGACAATAACATCAGACTATGTGTTGATTATAGAAAATTAAATGCTAAGACTATAGTTGACAGCGAACCACATCCACTTATCGACGACTTACTGCCACGTCTATCCAACGCAACTATATTTAGTAAGATAGACTTAACTAAAGGTTATTGGCAGATACCACTGACCGAAAAGGCTAAGTACTACACCGCATTTTCCACTCCACAAGGTCTATACCAGTGGAATGTGATGCCTTTTGGGCTTGTTAATGCGCCAGCTACCTTCATTCGCCTGATGCGACAAATTTTATCAGGTAGACCAGACGTTATTACATATATTGACGACATATGCTTGTTTAGTTCGTCGTTTGAGGAACATGTTTCGGGACTTAGATATGTTTTCGACACTCTAAGGAATTATCATCTAACTGCTAAACCTACAAAGGTGCAAATCGCGTGTAATGAGATAACCTTTTTGGGACATATCATTGGATCGGGATATATCCGAACGTTACCTAGTACAGTCTCCAAAATTCTAAACATAGCAGTTCCTCAGACGAAGAAACAGGTCAGGAGTTTGTTAGGACTTGTTCAATATTACAGTAGATTCATACCTAACTTGTCATCCATCACGGCTGTATTGTCTTCATTGTTAAAGAAAGACATGCCGGTGAAGGTGACATGGACTGGTACATGCAATGAAACTTTCAACAAAATTATAAATTTGTTCTCGCATGAACCAATTTTAAGACTTCCCGATGCTTCCAAAAGATTTTTCTTACGAACAGATGCTAGTAACTACGGCATTGGTGCATGCCTGCTCCAGAACCATGACGGCATTCTACATCCTACCTTATACATTTCAAGAAAGCTAAAGCCTGCAGAAACAAAGTATTCAACAGTCGACAAGGAACTTTTATCTGTGATATGGGCAATAACCAAACTCGAAAAGTTCCTGCTTGGTGCTCCCTTCACCATACAGACGGACCAATGTGCTGTAGCATCCTTGCGTCGATGTAATCATAAAAGCCAGAAACTCGCCAGATATTCAATCATCCTACAGCCATTTGAGTTTTCCATTGAACATATTCCTGGCACTGAAAATATTGTTGCGGATGCGTTGTCACGTAATCCTATTGACGACGAATAATCAACATTAACATTCCTAAAACATATCAACTATAAAGGAACTAACCTTGCCTTCAATTTAAACTTTATAAACACTATATGCATCACAGAATGGAACTAAAAGACAATCAAGGTCTACATATTGTCATTGCAACTTCGTCTAACGTCCATACACGATATATGAATATTCGTTGAACAATCATGGAACAATATCTGACGACAAGTCGAACTTATTGTCCTATGTGCACTTAATTCTTGGATGCTGTGATAAATGACATTTCTTTCCAACGTAAACGTTTGAACATTTTTGCCTAAAAGAATTCATCAGGATCAAGACTACGGATGGATCATCATATCCTATACTAATTAATTAGTTAACTTAACTTCTTAATTGAATATTATCAATAAAATGAAATGTGAGAAAAAAATGAAATGAAGAGAACAAAAAAAAAAAAAAGAACGAAATATAAAAAGAAGAAATTATGAAAAGAGAAAATAAATCTCACACAAGTATTAGATTAATATTTTTTTTTAAATGTACCTATACATTAGTTAGTTAGTTAAATTAGATAGTTATTATTCACTAACACTTAACACACACAATTAAGTTAAACTTATATTCGAATTTCTTTCTATTTCTTCTCACTTATTTGTTTTTTCTTCTATCATAACATCGCGTTACATTAGAATCCTAATAATTTATCTCTTAGTTTAATTCATTAATTTAATTTTAATTAGTCAAATTAATTCCTATATGACATACTAATACGACAGACCTTACTTTCATTTAATTCTATCATTCACTATTAACATTGGACATTTTATTTAGTTGATATAATAATATGTATAATTGATATATCATGTGATTAATGTTAGATGACTATGACAAATAGTTGGTTGACATGACCGCGACACGGTTCTACTCAGAACATCGTCGGCCATATGTCACAATTGTGTTAAATTTTTTTTTTTTTGAAAAATTGTTAAGTCGGATAGATCTTGAAAAAAAATCTATCGATTTTTTTTTCCCCGGGTGTACAGGGAATTGTTACGGTATATGATATTAACGCCGTCTGCTAAAGGTTATCAGACGTGCAATTGTAAAAGGTTAAGGCATTTAATATATTGCGATAGATGTTTCAATTACTGAACGCTCCATACACGATCGATCATGACGTGTATAGCGTTGTTTAGGACACAGTCGGTAACTAAGAAACGTTACCCTTTGTTACTTGACCGCCAAGCTGAATAGCTGCGTTTTCTAACCTTCCAATTCAATGGCATGATATAGCCATTTATATATGCATTTTTTGATGGATCAGGGTCAGTCCTAGAACTCTATATGAGAGGGAAATTTATGGAGGTTAGTATTTAACTAGAATTCTCAGAAGGAGAAGAATAATCGTCAAATTCGTATGAATATATTCAGACTCGCAGTCTCACTGTCGGCAGGTAGCCATGTCTAGCTGCGCGTGCATATAGCTGTGATGTTCTGACGACAATACTGCATTGTATCCTCATAACGGACATTGACACGTAAACCAGCAGTCTACGTTATTGATTAATTTATGCATGACTTATATGGACTTATGCTCTACTACTATTGAAATGATCATCCTGTGTGTACAACTGTGAATTAAATGTACGGACTCAATGAAATGACTTAGCAAATCAATCGTATTCCAAGGTTCAATTATTGTTCGGAATCTTCCACCCCCCGCATTCGCTTAATCTTCCATCGAAGGCACGATGCACTATCTCTGAACAAACAAAACTAACATATCAATGAAAAAACAATGGCCAGAAATTTATAAGTGTTTTATTCATATCACATGGAACATTGTTCAGAGCAAACCACCACCCTTGTAACATCCACGCAGTGCGACACGATGCCGTCTTATGTCATGTTGCGCTGTTTTCAAATGTCTGTCACCCACTCGATCCACATGGTATGGTCCACGTAGTGCGACACGATGCCGTCTTATGTCATGTTGGGCTGCTGTCAAATGTCTGTCACCCACTCGATCCACATGGTATGGTCCACGCAGTGCGATACGATGCCGTCTTATGGCATGTTGGGCTGCTGTCAAATGTCTGTCACCCACTCGATCCACATGGTATGGTCCACGCAGTGCGACACGATGCCGTCTTATGTCATGTTGGGCTGCTTTCAAATGTCTGTCACCCACTCGATCCACCACATTCTGTGATGTTTTATATTTTTCATTTCTATAAATGACATGGGGGAGATCGGAAACAACATGATGAGCTTCACTTGCCTCCGTTCATCCGATATCCTATTATAACACATAAGGTTCAGGCAAATTTTCGGTTGTGATTTGAGTATTCCATGTAACTTTGTTTTCCATTTTGCGTTCTATAACAGATTCTTTCCATTTGGAGTTGCTAGACCTCTGCGGACTGGTTGATTGGAATTCATTCTCACGAGATGCCCAACCAAACAAGCGCTTTCTTTGTTTGCGAAATTATTCCTTAACTGGTGACCTTTCAGTTACTGTCCAGATCTATTCTCTTGTCATTAGGTCTTGTTTCATATTAGTTGTTACACTCTTGTCATTAGGTCTTGTTTCATATTAGTTGTTACACTCAAACATTGCAGTTCACACGTGGAGAGCCTGCATTTTTTTTCTTAGTTTTTACTGTCCAGGTCTGGTACTGACAGCAAAATATTGGTAGTGGTAGTTCTATATCAGGTATTACCGTAGGGGAGTAAGTGTTAGAGACTTCACTTATCCTAAGCATCAGCTGTATAATGTTCGTTGACCAGTTCCCGTCCTTTACTCATTGCCTGTGTCTTCTCTTACCCAAGAGCACAGTCAGGTATCCATTTTTACCACTTGGTTGATTGAGGCGGGAGGCGAGCTAATTTTGAACCTGGTCTCTGCCTCGAGAAGCAAGGGATGTAATCATTCTCGACACTCGGACACTCGATATTGATGTAAATAGTGTATTTATCCTTGCAGGCATTTGGTTCTTTGAGCGCATCATAATAAAGATGTGTTAATATGGCTATTTTTTTATCTTCTGGCATTCTCAATTCATTCTCACCGGACAATTATTCACATGTAGTGGACGTCCTGCCGGTTCATTGCTTCTCCTCCTCCTTCTTCTTCTTCTTCTTCTTCTTCTGAAGAAAGCGCCTTTTGTTTAACAAAGCTAAATTTGTTCACAAAATCCTGTAACACAATGCTCCAGCATATCTGTGGCCAATGTTCAATTACAATGAAAGACGCAGTCAACGCTTTAACAAATTGCAAGTGCCGAAGCCTAGGCTTGACTTATTCAAGAAAAGCTTAGCGTACTCTGCTGCTCATCTTTTGAATTGCCTTCCACATAACCTAAGAAACAACCTCAGTCCCTATTCATACAATCATAGACTTTTTGAATACTTTCTGAATTCTGATTACTTGCCACCCTAATCGGATTATCTTTTCTTATAACATAAACTGTAGGTTCTAATGACGATGTTTGTACTTTTCAACATATGTTATGTCATGCTTATAAGTAATTAATGTTAATATGAGTGTGCTATATTATTTTTTAAATTTACATCGTTGAATTCCTTGAAATTGATATGTAAAATGCATATGAGAATAAATGAATTCAGTATGAAAGATGAGCGAAAGGAAGGGCAGAATGTTAGACGGGCCTGTGTGCCCAATTCTCAACCCTTTGAAAATAAAGTTCGTTCGTTCGTTCGTTCTTCTTCTTCTTCTTCATCAGACGTCAACCCAAATATGTTTAAGGGGGAACACCCACCCAGAAATGGGTTATCTTTTTAAAAAATTAACAGGAAAATAACTAACAAACTTGTTGACATAAAATTTGGCCACATGTTACAAGAGATATTATATTTTATGATGAACAAAGTTTACTTTATAAATTTTAATGTTTTATGGGAAAATAATTAATTAACATGAAGTGATGAAAAAAAAAAAGAAAGGAAAACCCCCAGTGCACCTGGGAATGAATTTCACTCACATAAAAGGTGCAAAGAATGCCAAACCAGCAGATGATGTGCATAACATCCCTACCTATGGCGTGAACCACCCAAAAATGTCTACCCCAATGAGTTTTGTAGATATGGCTCTTGCAATATGACCCTTTTAAATAGCACAAATTTAGAACTTTGTATAGCAATATCTCTGTTTCTATACCATGTAAGAAAAAAGTGGAGGTTCATGCCATAAAGGATAACATGGGCTATAAGTGTACAAAATTTGAAGGCTATAGCTTTAAAATTGTAGAAAATATCACCGGAACTGTGAATCGCAAGCCCTGTTTTCGTTAAAGTTTAGTTTTTAAAATGTTAAAACACTTATCTGATTCTCTTTGAACATTGATAACTCATAAACTATTACAGATAAACACATAATTCAAAAAGAATATCAAAGTAAAAAGGCTTATAAATATTTAAAACACAATTATTATATGTAAAAAGTTGTATATTTATAAAGTATCGGCCTGAGGGTGCTAATTTCCACCGACACAATTTATTACCTGCAGCAGGGGGACGTAATCAAAATAACCTTTTTTGTCTTTTTCTGGGTGTATATTTAAATAAGGCAGTGATCGGCCTGAGGGTGCTATTATTTCCACCGAGTTTGTCCATGAATTGTACTGATAAAAACCATATATGCTTTCTCTGTTCCTCATAATTTTGACGAATTTTGCAGCAGACGTACAATTGCCATTTTAACAGTGCTTCAGTTACTCTCATCACTAGCGCCTATATTCAGCTTCTTGAAAGATGGTTTCTCAAATATGAGAAACCAAGAGCCATGTATACAGACCTCCAAGACGTCCCAGAGTTCGCTGGGAGAACAATCTTTGAAGTTCCAAGGAGTGGATTGGAGATAGGTAAAGAGGAAGACAGCCGATAGGATAGTATGGCGCTCTCTCTGGCAAACCTCTACACCGCAATGTAGAAGAGAAACGACTAAGTAAGTAGTAAGTAGGAAAGATGGTTTCTTAATCTGTTGTAGCCTGTGCGCAGTCTGGAGAATACCACCTAGTCCTGTATCTGTTTCTGATAAACCATTTAGCCTCTTAATAAATTATGCTTGTGTCGGTATGAGGTAACTTTCCACCTTCCTTAGCCAATCTGTCAGCCTCTTCATTGCCAAGGATGTGATAATGGCATGGGATCCACTGTATCACAACTCTGTAGAATCGCTGACAAAGATTCTTCTTCGTCCACTTTTAGACGTCAACCCGATATGTTTAAATAAAGCAGTGGTCAGCCTGTAGGTGCTAGTATTTCCATAGAGTTTCCTAATTCATTTTTTGGCCCCTTCATAAGTTTTGCTTTTATCAGAATGAGATAACTTTCCACCTTCCTTTGCCAATCTGCTAGCCACTTCATTTCCAAGGATGTCACAATGAGATATGATCCATTAACTCACAAGTCTTTAGAGTCACTGACATAGATCCATATGAATTCCCAGTGCATTTCAACTCATCCACTTGTTTTCAGTTTGATTTTACGAACGTTATTGCTTCTTCTCTTTACGTTTTATGTGTTATTAATATTTCTATTTTCACTGCGTTGATCTTCACGTCATACGTGAGGCAGCTGGAGCTAAGAAGATTAATACTATTTCTGCAGTAGTGCACACTCTGTTCTGTGTAAAATAGACATAGTGGCCACTAGCAACTAGTTGTTTGCTTAGAACAAATCATATTACTGAAAACAAAACCAACTTTATGGCAAGCGAATGAAGTGAGAAATGGTTAAAAGACTAAAACATCTATTTCACTTGGGCTCTATAAGGAGAGAGGCCTTCAACAAAAATTATACCAAGCCTTACTGTATTTCGTCATTCGTTCAAACCTTGTTCATGTCTTCTTCATCATTTTTCTTATATGTCATCAGTTCTCTTCTCAGCGTTTTCTTTGCCTGTTTTTCTCTATTTCTCTTATCTCGAAGAACTCCCCTGTAATGCTATCAACAAGTTTCCTCTATGTTTGACCTGTCAGAAGCTAGTGTCTTAAAACCATGATGTGGTCACTATGACAGGTTAAAAGAGCAGAAGAGCTTACTTTACAATATAACAGAGCTCGACGTGATAAAAGACTAAACAGCTAAATTACATTCTAATAAAGGCTGGATACGTTAAAAGATTAAATAGCTAAATTATATTGTAACAGAGCAGGCCATAGACCAAAGAGTTAAATTGCATTCTAATAAAGCGGATACGTTAAAATACTAAAGAGCTATATTACATTATACCAGAGCTGGACATGATATACGACCAAAGAGAGATAATATGCAAATCAGAAGCAACATTTACGTTATATCTTTCACACAAAAAAGCTGGATATAAACAGAAATACTCACATGAGTAAGTGAATGTAGACGAAGTAAATCATTTTTGTTCAAGGACTATCTACGTTGCTGAAACCATTAAACAGTGGCTTTAGGACATACAAGCACCAGGGACAGCAGAGCTGAGATTTGCGGTAATGTGAAAGGACTACTCCTTGTGGCTTTCAGTATTACGTCTCATTGAAAGGCCACTAAAGACAATAGAAGAGCTCCTTCTCGGAAATTAGCAATCCGCAAATCATCGGGGAAAAAAAAAACCATTTCCCGCATTGCCTGTAGGGTTAATCCATACCTCTCTTTCATTCCACTCCAACCGTCTTTGCTTTTTTTCTGACCTTTTTTTTTAGTTCCTCTCTAACGTTCCCAAATATGAGCAGGAGTAAACGGGATGGAGGGTGCAACATTTTTAACCAAAGATGAGGGAAAAGAATTATTATAATTTCCCTTTTCGCTCCGTATGGAGTATGGAGCCATTCCCGCTGCTAATCTTCTCTGTAGGAAGCCTGGACAAAAGCATGAATGTGCTCTTGTGGTAGTGGGTGCTGTAATACCCTTTCTAAATGATGAGGCTACCATCTCCATGCACAACCCCCCTGTCTCCTTATACGACATGCATGATGGAGCATTAGTTTTATTATTTCTTTGCTTTATCGCAACTTGCTTTATATGATGGAGCTGCCAGTCCCATACATAACCTCATATTAAAACCATCACTCGACATTCCTCATGGTACAGTGGGTCTTTCCTGTCTATGTCTCCTCAGGAACCCAGGGGCCGTACACGGGGGCTCACAGAATATGTTCTAGTTAGGATTATCATTGACGTTAAGATATAGATTTGAATCAACCAATCGATGCCATTTAGCTGCCCAATGAGCGCAGGCTGTCAACAAACATTTGCCAAATCCTCCTGTCACGTGACATGAGCTCAAGTTCTTTCCACGTCATCCTCATCATCACTTCTATCTCCAGCTCTCTTCTCCATATGTTTTTTGGTCTACTTCTGCCTCTCTTTCCATGTGGATTCCAGAACAAGGACTTCATTGTAATGCTATCAACAGGTTTCCCCAATGTGTGTCCTATCCATCGCCAACGTCTTCTTCTCATCTCTTGTTCCACTGACACTTATTTGGTTCTTGTCATCAGTTCCACATTGGTGACTCTGTCATACCATTTCAATTCTTTTATTCTACGCAAGCACATATTTTATGACTGTCTATGGCGTCTTGGTCGTTGTTTTTGTTGTTGTCCATGTTTCAGAGCCATACTATAGACGAACACAGACATGAATATGGAAGTGGCATATACAGGAGAACGGTGCATTTTTCATGGAAACACAAACAAACAGGCCCCCGGGTAGCTCCTGGGGGTTTCAGAAGAGACAAGGAAAGAGTAGGCCTAGTGCACCCTCAGGTATTGCGTACATGGCGACTAGTGTGGGGTTATGTATAGGGCTGACAACTTCATCAACCTAAACAACAGCCACATAAACCACTGCTACAAGAGTATGTGAATGTTTGGCGCACATTTTCTGAATGGGGCCATCTACAGTGGTGGTTCTATGCTCTATAAACCGCGCGAAAGAAAACTTTCATCATCATTATCATCACAAATAAATAGACAGGTCATACGAAATGGGAATGAAATGACAAAAGATTACCAAAAATGAGAGAAATACATTTCAGACACGAGAAAAATGAACAGCACTGTACGTGAAAATCATTTTGAGAGGAAAATGTTAAAGGCTAAATAGAAAGAAAACGACATCGATAAAGATAGAGAAGAAACAAAAAGATAAGGACAGGAAGTGTCCTGTCTGAGTGCTCCATCAAGGTAAGATGAAATATATTGAGACCCATTAGAGTCAACCTTTGATGCCCTGGCAACAATTTACCTTGTCGCGAGACAAGCATTATGTACGTGGGCGTCCTTTCAGACTGTCTTTCCTGATCATATGACAGTGGTACTGACTTGACAACAAAACGTACAGTATTTCCCGCCAAATAAGGCGCACTTGTTGCCCGCAGACATCTATCTAAAAACATAACGCGGTGTCTTATAGTGATGATCATGGATATCATAAACATGCACAAAGGTAGACTGGAAGGTGGGGCAATCGGGCAGTGCCCGAGGGCCGGGCCAACTCTTCACTAGCCTCCGTCTAGCTTAATCAACTGGATGGATTGTTATGAACCAATTATCTTCATAACCCGGGGACCAAAGGAGCCTTATTGCCCGGGTTCCCAATGACCCTTTTTGCCAGCTTACCCAATGACCCTTATTGTCCGGGTTCCCAATGACCCTTATTATCCGGGTTCCCAATGACCCTTTTTGCCAGCTTATCCAATGACCCTTATTGTCCGGGTTCCCAATGACCCTTATTGTCCGGGTTCCCAATGACCCTTTTTGCCAGCTTAACCAATGACCCTTATTACCCGGGGAGCCAAGGTTCCTTAGTACCCGGGGACCCAATGACTCTATAATGCCTTATTGCCCGGGGGTCCAGATCATCGTCAATCCGCCCCTGAATAAGCGTGTTGTTATTTTAAGTATTTAAACTTTCAGACCCTTTTTAGCCATGGTATCATAAACATAAACCAATAAAACCCTTATTACCCGTGTGTAAAAATGGAGTGTCGACACGCTCCAGTATACCTAGCTATAAATCGGTACCTGACTTTTCTCTTGAGTTACTAAGAAAGGAAAAGGTATCGAGGAATGGAACTGGTCAACTCACTTCTCAATGCTGAACCTAGTATAATAAAGTCTCTAACACTTAACTCCTCTACGGAAGTATCTACAACGGGACTACCTTTAGTTTATTAAGAAAAAAATTAATACGTTCACCCATTCATATAATGTATTTTACCGTCAGAAAAGCTCGTCACGTTAAGGGTAAGACATACCCCAGTGCGTCCTTTATTCCGAGAAATACGGTAATTAACATGACGAGTTTAAGATAAGAATGGGGGTGTCTGATAGGACGAAGGAAAAATAGGACTAATGCCCATTCATGCATGTCGTGCAAGGTGACTATTATGAAGTTTGGCTTATGTCTAGAGCCTCATCGTGTTATTGTTGTTCAGAATCGACATCATTGCACTCCGGGCAAACCCATAGGTGCTCAGTCTCCCTCAGAAAATATCGAAGGGTATGAATGTTAAGTTCCTTTTGCGCGCTGATTGTACATACGCCGGATGCATCCTCTCATACGTTCATTCTTGCCAGTCCCACGCCTAATGCCAAACTCCATCAATCTCAGCCGTGATGATTCATCGATTGCAGTGTCATTCTCTAACAGGCGATCATTAATTGTAATCAGTATCTCTCCCTTATCAATATCCAACGCACCCACTATAGGTGCTCCCTAAGCTAGTCTATCAGCTCTTTCATTGCCGCGTACCGCTGCATGACTAGGACAGTAGATCCACACCAGTTCCTGAAAATTTGAGGCTGCTATGGAGGTTTTCGATTCATGCCGTAGCCATCCATTCTGGATCTTCCGAAGCATGGACTGAGAGTCTGACACAATAACTGCTCTTGTCAATGAAGTTTCAGACAACCACCTTAAAGCAGCAGTAGCTGCCTCTACCTCCATTCTCATGCTGGAGGTTGTTGTCATGTAGACCCCGCTATGTTCAGCGACGATCATGCCCTTAATTCTAGCCGAGAAGCCCCATCCTTACTTCTTACCAGCTACAGATCCATCAGTGTACACAACGGCATCATTATTCCCAACATTTTCATTTATCAGTTGATCAATTTCCAGTTCTGCTTTTCCATTGCCCCAAGCTCTGCATTTTCTGCCAAGGCTGATGATGACCTGTTGGTAGGTTGCCAAGTTCTTACTAGACCTACTCCACTCCTCTCCCTTGAATATGTTTTCAACTGTGGTCACCTGTCGAATAGTTAACTCAGCCTGCGCCATCCATGACATCCCCCTCTTTATTCGTACTCCCTTGATGTCAGCTATGTTCATGTGTAGGGGATGACTTTTATCTGTGGTTACTCGCATGTAGGCTTTTACCTGAGCCATCGCATTTCTGGATTTAATAGACAGTAAGCCAAAAAAATGGAAACGTGAAAAATGGAAACATGGGAAAAATGGAAACATGTGAATGCTACAGTGACGAATCCATGCTCCGTGAGGAAGGCATAGGAAAATGATGATGATGATGATGATGATGATGTGATGTTGATGTCTGAAAGATAAGAATTAACGATTAAACTTCTCATCACGGGAAGCAATTCAGTTCCATGAACCCACAGCAAACGCTAAGATAAAACACCTAAAAATAAGCCCCTATAGTCTCTGAATTAATTAATTTATATTGTATATCACGGGTTGCCTCCCCTTTGCTCTGCAGTAGTGTTCCAACGGTGGTCAAAACTTAGAGTATCTAATGTGGGTCTTCAAAGGTGTCTACCTTCGCACAAGATTACTCTTGGCAGAGTTGTAGGTAGAAGGATAATGATGCTTCTGCCTCAAAGTAATGTTCACAAGATATTTCAGATGTCAAGAACAATGCTGCATGAGATGGAGCAATGTTAACTTTAGTACGTAACCAGCTGCCTTTCGTGAAGATGGGATATGGAATAATTAGCTCGTTCAAGCCCCCAGCTGAGTTAATTCAGCGAAATCCCTTATTAGTATTTATTGTCTCTATAGACGTAAATATATACTAAAGAGTCTGATGCATACGTGCGCTCTCATAACTATAATAATTGAATCAACTATGAATTTGTAAAATAACATGTAACAAATTTAATAATCAATTATTCGTTAACAGTTTAAAATATGAATGATAAGTTAGATAAAAGTGTCTTCATAGAGACTTGATAGGGGAATTATAAAAGTCCGTTGTGTTCGCCTTTTAATAAGCACTTAGCTCTTCAAATGATTGAGTACTGCCGCAGGTGTTTTGTCAAATCTTTTGTGACGAGGGCACTTCTCTACACAACTCGTCCAATGTAGGTGGTTAGTGTTGAATCCCAGCTCTTGAATTACAAACTAGTGGCGTAGAAACTCTTACTATTAACTGGTCTCATACCACGAACCCAACTTGGGATCTACAATCTCCTGGCACAGATGAATGGACACAGCAACTTATAGTAGATGCTTCGAACACTTGGCCTGGGGGTAAATTTAGAATCCCTCTTATGAAAGGTGCTTTGATTCCTAGGTATACAGTCTTGGTATTTAAAAATACAGGTTTTCTTTTAAGTTGCCTAGATGCCCAAATACTTTGGTCCTGTCCTTTTTAATTTGGAATTCTGTACGATTCTCCTGGAGTTGCTTTTTTGACGTTGTAATGCAGTCTGTCTTAGTCTTTGAATTTGCAAGGTTATATTCTCATTTCTTCCTCCAAGCTTCCGCATGGGGTTTCCGACAAACGTGCCAATCAGAGCTATTGTTATTTTCCTGCTCTCGATTGAAACGATCCTGCTCTTAGAACTAGGGGGTCGGGGTATTAATATTAATTCTTCCCCGCGTGGTTAAAGTTATCACGTTAAAATTTAAACCCATGATCTATCCTCCAAATATAACATGATTACTCTGTTGCTACTAAACAGACTTGCCAACACATCTGTGATCTCATTCCTAATGTATACCTTGCTCATAATGTCTCTTCAGACATGTTTTATCGGTAATAAAGACGCCGATAATGTCTGGACAAAAATGATAAAGTGATTATCACGCGTACTCAAATCTTCCGCCAGACAGATAATCCCTGGCGTTCGCGGACCACAGCCTGCTCCCTCAGACAGACAATATGGCTTCCTTTGCCCCCTCCCGCCGAGGTGTCTGGAGGCGCAGTGACCAACCGCGGAACACAGGTGGTCACTCGCCTGCTCTGTCTAGGTCGGAAATGAGTTACGTCACAGTAAACCATTACTTTCACGTTTACCGTCTGCATTCAAGCTGGCGCAACCACTTAAGCCATTGCAATTAATTCTCAAGATAGTCAGTTACCCGTGAAATAACACTATTGCAGTCTTGGAAAGGGCATAGCAATTTAGGGAGTGTTGTCGTAGATTTTTTTTTAATAGGAGAATTAAGACTGAGTTTGGTCCCTTCTGAATAGATTTGAATAGGTGATTGGCACCGTGAGAATTAGTAAAACAATAGAATTTCCACACAGGTGAGATGATAGACTGTGGTATAGAGGCTGTCGCTGAAAGCGAAAAGAATTCTTCTCTCTCTCACCTATCCTCTACGACGGCTTTTACAGAGTCCGACAGTCTAAACCACATATATATTACATATAATTCTATCTACTCACGGGCACGCACATACACGTGACGACAGTTAAACACACAGACTTGGAAAATCTATAACAATGATTATACAGATAATTGGGATCGAGCTGACCAACGCACTGATTTTTTTGTTCAAGAGAAATTTTTAATTATCACATCAAAATTTCTCACAACACCAAAAATACATAAAGGAAGCAGACATTCATATACAGAATCACCAGAGGTAGTCGTAACCAAGAAAACCCCAGCTCCACAAAGTCAGATAGAATTCACTGCTTCGGGGAACGTTTCCTTGATATTTCTTATTCTAGGATATCTGTCTATGTCACATTAAAAAAAATCTTGTCCAGGCACGAAAGTTTACCGTGAGCACCGTGTCAATAGCTTAGGTTTTCTAGTAATAGGAATGTCAGGTCGGTGTTTTCTCTCAGTATAGAATTTACTTTGGTCACACCACAGATTTTTCCACAAAATAATCTAGCCGGACACTGTTAATGTTATTTCTTGTATTATTCACGCCGCCAGGCAGAAAATTTACGTAGAGTTTATGGAAGGATTTAAGATCTGGCTCAAGGCCCCGTATTGATCATTACAGTCTTTGAAAACCCGTTAGTGGGATATAGTATTTCTGTCTAACTCTGTGGGCATATGCACTGTCAGCCCAGTGTTACTTGAGAAAACCCACGTGGTTCAAAATAAGGACTGTCTATTTCTTCACAAATATGAAACTCTTATTAAATGCCGGTAAAGTACGGGTCACCCCAGTATTTCACTGTATAAAAGGAAAAGCACATATAAATCATTTACATATTATGTACTCAATATAACTTACATTTTAAATAGCAAGCCGACCGCTTGACTTATAATTTAAAACTTCCCGAGAAATAAGTTATATAAAAAAAATCGATCATTATGAATTAGGAATATCATGCGTATTCCGTCAATATTCACTGATGTCGCATCTAGCATTTATAAGTTAGATATAAAATATTCTCGACTGAGTATTATGCAGTTAAATTAAATTCTTTATAGCTACTTGTTTAGTAAGCTAAAGATAAAATTTATTATGTATTTCCACTGTAACTCGTCGACTAGAGAATATAACAAACTATAAATTAAGCACTCTGTTCAAAAGAAACTAGTTAAAATGAAATGAGCGATTTAACGCTTTAAACACTTTCCAAAATACTAGATATCTATTATATATAATATTTACCTCAAACACAGAAGTACTAAGAACTTAAACCACTTCGACCAAACTAAAGGCCATCTCTATTAACAGAGATTATTTAGAAATCGAACGAAGGCTAGTTCTGTCTTACTGCGAAGTTACTGAGTGAAATGAAATAAAGTTTCAAACTAGGGTTAATATCTTAAAATTAGACAAAGGGCCCCAACTTATTTTGCCAAGCGAAATTTTCTCCCCTACTCCCAACACTTACGTCAGCTTAACGCGTGTCAAAATCGCCATCAGTGACCGAGAGTACGAGTGAGTTGCAAATACCCAGACAGCCTGGCTCCAGTGCGGAGCGATTTTTCACGCTACGCCGTGTTTTTCTAACGAAAAACCTCATGCGTTTCTGCAAACTGTAGACAGCTGTCTCGTTCCTGCACTGTGAGGATGCCGGGTTTGACACCTTACGCTAGTGTCAGGTGAAAAATGGTAGACCAAAAGTCTGCTCTTTAGTCTGGGTATGAAACATAATCACACCTTTCGTCTACTGACATCTATGTAATAGAATCACTATTGCGATTTTCTGTTTAGAGAAAAGAAACAGGTAAAGTTAAGGAATAGTATGCAAAATATATTTCGCAAACGAATGGATGCAAAATATACAGGAAAAAAGGAAATAAAGAGAGATAACACAATTACAGAATTCGGGTGAAAGAATAGGAAGATGCTTTAGGCAATTTAATGATCAAAACCTACGTGACAAGTGTCAATGGCACGAATTCATGTGCGAAAATGAAGAAATAAATGAATAATGTAGAAGAGAAAGAAAAAATGTAAAAGGACAGCCACAATTATTGTCACATTGTAGAAAACTAAGAAGTGAGGATTTTAAACTAAAGACAATTTCAAAATAGTAATAATAATTATAATAATTATAATAACAATAACAACAACAATAACGATAATAATAATAGCAATATTAATTATAATAAAAATCATAATAGCCCCTTCAGTCATAACTGACTACAGGAATGTGCCCCTCAGGTGACAACCTTCAGCTGCTTATTTTCCTGGTGTTCCTTTCGGCAGTTTTCTCCTCTCTCCTGCTTGCTGTGAGAGCTTCTTTTCACCCAGTATGAGGTGGTTCCGTAGATAGCATCGCCATTTGGTGCGATCGGCAGCTTCATCCTCCCTTGTTGTTGGATTGATGTCTAGTGCCCTCATGTCTCTCTTGCACACATCTTTGAACCTCAGCTGCGGTCGCCGAACTGCTCTTTTCCCATCTGCCAGTTGTTCGTAGAAGACATCTTTCGGAATGCGACCATCCTCCATGCGGCGGACATGGCCAAACAAGCGTAGCCTGCGCTGTTTAAGCAGTGTATACATGCTTTGAACGCCAGCACATGACAGCACCTCGACATTTGTCACTTGTGATACGTGCAATAAAACATGTTTGTACAATGTTAATAATAACAATAATAATGATACAAATAAACGCAGGTCCAAAGCGTCGTACAGAGAACCATAATGGAAGCGACGCATTTATCTCAATTTGTTTTTTCAATCGTACGGCTTTTCTTTAGGCTTTCAGCGTGGCTTGACAGTAATCATTAATCATGCGATTCCCGACTCTTCAATAATTAATTTACTTTGACCGCCCACTTGCAGTAAATACAGTACATTAGTAAAGAGGCGAATTTCCGATTGGCTAAGCGGGTAAAGCGCTTGCCTTTCTGGGAAAGGTATCGGCTAATGGGATCGAAATTTGGTAGCGTCACGCTCCAGTTTACCTAGCTGTAAATGTGTACTTGACTTTGCTCTTGAGTTAGGAAAGGGAAAGGCAGCAAGAAAGGGAACTAATAATCCCATCTCATAAAGATGCGACATAATATAGATGAAGTCTCTAACACTTTAATCTCCTGCGATAATATCCGCTATGGGAATATCTTTACCTTTATCTGTCTGATAGTCCGTGTGAGTATGACGAGTCAAATACGAGAGCCCGTTAACTGTTGGTATTCAAACAGTGTACTGCCTTTGTGACATATGCTTGATTTCGAAGCTCTAATCTCGCCATCTTTGGCGAAGGCCCAGCAGTACACTGGTGAAACTGTTAAAATACACAGGTCCATTAAGAATATCGTACTAATGACTCTTCCTGTTGCGGCAGTTGGCGTTTCCACGTGGTTTATACTGGAGAAAATTAATGCAGCAGTTTTAGATGAACTAGTATGTCCTCTGATTCTAAGGAGGAAATGTGTTAAACTCTCATGTCTATTCAGCCTGAACATATCGGAGCTGAAGAAGGCCCAAAGTTAGGACAAATCCCTAAAGACTTGTTTTGCAAAGTTGCAAAACAAGTACTCCTATACTCCACATAATTTATCTACGAGGAAGGAGATGGAACAGGGCACACAACTCAGCACCACATCGAACTTTGACTTATATTCACACCTTCTCCTCAGCAAAGCAGAGCTGAAAAAGTGCAGGTTGATGATGTCACCCTATCACCCTGTTTTGATCAGTGGCAAATATCACAGTCACATGCTTCAGTGAGAACATTCTGCAAAAAAGACGACGTGCTATATCGTGCTATAAACAACTTTATTTATTTTACATATTTTAACCCATAAGTGATTATTAAACGTGTTTATGTGTAACTATAAATCTATATTTGGATTAATCACTATTAAGAGAATTGTATGTCTGCACCTGTATGACTCATATTGTTTTAAATACATAACCATATAGATCTATTAAATTAATAGTTGCTGCATCACCTTCAGCTGGGGTTTCAGAAAATGCGAGTTAATTTTTCCTCACAAAAGGGACGGGAGAATAATTAGTTCATGACAGCTTAGATGATTTCAGTTGTTATGCTTTCATTGCTTTAAAATCCTGTGAGGCACCCGTAAATAGAAGCGTCATTCTTCTATCTTTATCTCTGCTAAGAGTAATCTTGAGGGAAAGGTGATAACTTTGAAGACTCTCAATTTATACTCTAAGTTTGGCCATTGTTGGACCACTATTGCGGAGCAGGGGAGGCAATACCGTCACATTTAGTAACAATAGTATCCTTCACCTCTCCGCTAGCCTGCATGAATTATACAAGTAATTTCCACCTCTCTGCTAGACTGCATGAATTATACAAGTAATTTCCACCTCTCCGCTAGCCTGCTTGACACAATACATGTAATTTCCACCTCTTCGCTAGCCAGCATGAACAGTACAAGTAATCGCCCCATCTCTGCTAGCCTACTTGAAACAATATATGTAATAACTACCTCTTCGCTAGCCGGCTGGAACAGTACAAGTAATCTCCCTCTCCGCTAGCCTGCTTGAAACAATACATGTAATCTCCACCTGTGACGTATAATGGAAAGAGAGCCTACAGTAATCTGACAGTCTTTTTGTGACCTCGTAGCGTTCTATGATTTGCTAGCAAAAAACCAAGCATTTACAGCCTGTGTTTACTCACATTTTCAACCACGCCTGTTTTCTTTGAACATAATCAAACGAAGTTTACAAACTTGCGTGACCTGTCAGTCATAACATGTAGCGAATCAGGTTTGTTTATCTAGTTTTCTCACGCGAGCTTATCTGTCAATCATACGATACCTGACAGACCGCACGTGAAAAACCACAGATTCTTTGAAGTTCGTACTCAGGGGAGTAAGAAAAACCCCTGGGCTCTTTGATCTTCAGAAGCGGGCAAAATCTTCGAGAACCCCGTTACACGGATATAAGTCTTTTGATGACGGTTGAAACCTCACAAGAAATCCGACCGTAAACTTTCATCTGGGGAACTCTGTTTTGATTCTCCGTTACTCACACAATAGTGCGAAAAGTAACATCATCTATAGATCAGAGAAACATAATGATATACAAACTGTGTTTTCTTAAACCTGCTATCAGTTGTCACTCATAATTTTTGAATAGTCTAAGCACATAGTTCTAGAACCATTGTGGAAAATGTCTTAATAGCATTAATGGGGATTTTTCATTCTGATTTTCTGGTAATAGAAATTAGTGCTTACGTGTTTAAAAGTGTTAAGCTTGAACCATTATAATTCACTTAGATTTTCTAGCTGTTAAAACACTAGTGAAATAAAATAACGCGTAGCTATTTCATACCAGATGTTCAGTTATCATGTTAATTTTCACCACACGCTTTCTCACACAAGAAGAGACTGTTTTAGCTGACTGGTTAAGTGCTAGGCGCGACTGATAGTGATAGAAAAGAATTCACGTTTTATTTCATTATGCGTATTTATTATAAGTGCCTATTATTTAATCTCATGTGACTAAACTGTCAGACGCCGACCAAATTAATAGCTAAGCGACGGGCAATAGGGTAGGTTAAAGACACCGTGTGCCTTTTAAATTTAATCAGGACTGACGGAGATGATAAGAGATCGTCCTGTCCCCGTCTGTGTGCATATGTGTAGCTATATAGAATAGTAGCATTTTCCCATAAATGTTTCTTATATATTCCTAGCAGACCTGATCAAGGGCGTCTAGCGGTCTTTTGGTCTTTTTCCTTTTTACTGATTAGTCAATGTTTTCTTTCTTGGCTTGTGCATCACCAATCTCATTGGTGAGCAAGCATTTGCCAACGATACATGAGAAACAGTTTAACTTGTAAATTTAACTGGACTTACCATACCTAGCAATATTTTTTCAATTTTGTCAGCCCACAGGGGTGTGACAAAAATAACACTTATTCCCGACTTCTGACAGTCGTATTCAAGCGAAGCATCCAGAAATTTACGCTGTTTCAGAATCGGCGCTCTAACATAGAGTTTCCGATAGGATTAGCATCATCATCATATGTAACATTTTTAGCAACCAGAGGTTTCCCAATACTGGAAGTACGAGTATTTTCCTCTTTTAACTGTGAACCACAAGATCACGTTTTCTACATCAACTATTGGCTGTGACATTTTGTCCATCCAGCAAAAAACCCACACCAGATTCTGCGTTCACCTCACTAGTCTTTATTTGTAGAGGATGGACTGGGGCCAATTTGGGAATTAAACGTGACTTTTTTTTATATTCAGGATAATTGCATTTCCAAGGGATATCACCAAGAGTAGGTAAGAGTGATTGAGTGGCCACTGTATGAAAGAGAGAGTGAATATTTTTCTTGGTTACACGGACTTTACCAACATTGGATTTTGCTTAAACATGTTAACTATACTGGCAAGGTTTGTCTTGTACTAAATTATAGTCGTATAGATAGGCTGGAATAGAGAAACTTACTCATTCCATAGACATATTTTGTTCCTTAAACTATCACCCGTGAAATCTATTTCTCACACCTTTTTTTCACGTACTTATCACCATCCACTCTACTCAGACGGGACAAAAAAAACTCACAACCTATCAGTACGACACCACCTCTCTGTTAACCGGGATGGACAGTACAAGTAGTCTCCACCTCTCTGTTAACCGGGATGGACAGTACAAGTAGTCTCCACCTCTCGGACAGTCTACATCAGTGTTTCCCAAAATTTAGTGCTCCTACCCCAAAGCGTAAGAGAGAGTGGTACGCGGCAGAATTTTGTTTATTTTACTTCACTCATTTTAGCCTTAGAAATTAAATATATGAGTGGTCCGCAACCAGATGATCCGTCATGCCCTCAAAACCCACTCCCTGCAGACCACAGTGGAACAGTCCCAATATGATAGTTTGGCCATGCCTGCAGAATGTGGAGAAGATTGGCTACCACGAACAATTTGAGAAACCAGTATAAGACAGGCCATAGGATATATATATATCCTGTCATAATGTTTGTTGATGTTTATTGTTACTTACGTCATTTAATTATAATTCTATATATGTATGTCTAAGTTTGGATAAAATAGTATTAATAAAACTATCCCCAAATTATCTTAGCCTGGGAGGGGTACGCAGGTAAAACTAAACTCTCATAACGGGTACGTTATTATTGTAACTGAGGAATCACTGATCGACACGAACAAAACGAGCAATCTCCACCTCTTTATTGTTTTTATGGCAGTGCAGCAAAAACAGCAACAACACGAGGATGGCATTTGGGATTTATGAACCAAGTGACACAACTCTGACCGCATATATGAAAATTGGAAGGATTCTCCACCACCCTGGTAGCATGAACAATAGAAGCATTCTCCACCACTCTGACAGAATTTATGAACAATAGAAGCATTCTCCACAACTTTGACATAATTTATGAACAATAGAAGCATTCTCCACCACTCTGACAGAATTTATGAACAATAGAAGCATTCTCCACAATTTTGACAGAATTTATGAACAATAGAAGCATTCTCCACAATTTTGACAGAATTTATGAACAATAGAAGCATTCTCCACAACTTTGAAAGAATTTATGAACAATAGAAGCATTCTCCACCACTCTGACAGAATTTATGAACAATAGAAGCATTCTCCACCACCCTGACATAATTTATAAACAATAGAATCATTCTCCACCACTCTGACAGAATTTATGAACAATAGAATCCTTCTCCACCACTCTGACAGCTTATATGAACAATAGAGACATTTTCCACCACCCTGACAGAATTTATGAATAGAAACATTCTCCACCACCCTGACAGAATTTATGAACAATAGAAACATTCTCCACCACCCTGACAGAATTTATGAACAATAGAAACATTCTCCACCACCCTGACAGAATTTATTAACAATAGAAGCATTCTCCACCACTCTGACAGCATATATATCAATGGAATGATTCTCCACCACTCTGGCAGCTGTCACGAGCGGGTTATATAAGAGTCTGTCTGTGACCAGAGCCCAGGTCTGGGTGATGTTATAGACCAGACAAAAGAGTCCGAGAGAGATCTGAGGTGATGGATAAGAGATTCTGTTGATGGTGGATGATGTGACTTATAGTTATCGAGGGTGAGAACATAACATGACTCTCCCCTCGCCCCTCGGTGACCTTTTGTAACACCGCCTCCTACTCAATTAAGAGGTAAGGGTTCTTTTATACACTAAGGTGTATCCACACACAACAATACAGTACAAGTGAATAGTACAGATCCAGTGAGGAAAGTAAAAGAAATCTCATCCGGTTAAATAAATAAATATCTCTTTTATTAAAGCAACACCTAAATAGCTGCTGGAAAAAATGAATAACATAAATATCACGGCATAAAATACAGATGGAATAAAATTATAATGCAGGTCTCTAAGAACGAGACACCAAAATTATAAACACTCCAGAGATTGTAGTAGTACACAAAAATATGGTCTACCAACGCAGGAAAACCCAAACAAAGTTTACCCGCTCTCCCACCAATATGGGGTTGTACTTTAAATCTAATAATCCGTGGTTGTAAAAGAACCTTGAATACACACCAGTCCCAGTTATGCCTACACATTAAGCCTGCTGACTTGTTCCTGTCAGCGACTTTGCTCACGAACTACACTAACCAGTCTAGTACACAGTTTCAGAAAAATCTACCCTAATTAGATAGCATAGTGGTTAGTGCACTTGCTTCCTAGCTCAGTCGTCTATGGTTCGATCCCCAGATGAGGTGGGATTTTTTAAGGCCGCAACCGGCTCTTGGGTCGACCCAGCCCCAATTGGGTAACAAGAGCAACTCTGGAAGGTTAAGGCGGCCGGCGTGATGCTACCTGACATCACCCCTAGTGTTGTCGATGGTCAAGAAAATATGGGCCAAACACCATATTCCCACAAATGCCTCAATTGGCGTGTAAAGGGATCCTTTTTTACCTTTACCCTCTTCATTGGCACGCGTGCTTTACTCTACAGCGATCACTGCTGGCCACTGAAGATATGATACCCTCTCTTCTCCATGTAATGGCTAACAAATCCTTGGAAGAAATGCACTGAACTGTAAATCCGGGTAGTTGCGGGGTGAACACTCAAATAATTTATATGCTGAAAACTAATCTACATCTGGATTGGGCCCACTGCTTTGGTGCAGCCCTCAAACAAGAATGAACGAGATCGCTTTATGAACGCTGAAGGCACAGGAGCAGGGCGCTCCTCTTGCTAATCGATTTTCTAAAGAAATGCTATTTCCCACTCACGGAAAAACACGATGACCCGTAATAGGGTGATGAACTCCACGGCCTCTATCTACGTGCGACCCAGTGTTAATGGGTCCGTTGGCAGGAGCGGCCTTCTACTGAAGGCAAAGTCTCTACAGAAGGCGTTAACCACAGAAGGCGAAGTCCGGCCTACGGCTCAGTGATTGCCGAGAAGGCCGACGTAAACGAACAAAGATCAGAATATCCCACTAAACTCCCAAGCGGCAGACTGTCTTATGTTTGCTAATCTCCCCGGCAAAGAATTCCAAGACTGAAGCAATTAACAGACAGACAAGGACCTCTTTATATACTACCATCTTCGGTCGCAGGTGTTTCCCCCCAGTCATGAACACGTGCACAGAGCAACAGACAAGGACACGTAATACTAAGGACCAGAACTTTCTCAAAAAGACGCAAGTGCCAAAAGATTTTACGTAACGGGTTGACGGCCGTCTCCGCTGAAATCGAAAAAACACAGGACACCTGCGCAACACCTGTGCCTCTAGAACCAAAGTAAGACTACCGTAAATAGGAGCTCAAAGAAACATGAAAACGCTGACCGTCTCCGTTTTTTGTCAAAGACCCAGACACGAATGACCTCCCAAGTTTCTACGTAACGTGATGTCATTCAACAGGACTACTAAGACAGGTCTCCTGGAAGAAACTGCACTCAAAAGACCAATCCCCTTCCATGAAACGCAAGAGGGGTACTCACCTGGACAGAGAATCGGTGTTTAAAAAGAAAGCAGAAAAGGATAACCACTCGTGCTCAAACATGTTTACGAGCGGCGAAGATTCTGGTCCCGCTGCCAAAAGAACAAAGCCACTCTGCAGGGTGGGGTGTTCTGACCGAGTAAAAATGGGGTTACTGCCCCGTAGAACCACATGAAAAAGAACGAAATACCGAGAGCCAGTGACTCTAGAAAATACTAAGAGAAAAAAAAGAGAAGGGCTAAGGGGCGGGTTGGAAAATAGGGAGTACAATAACAGCCATTCGTCGTCACAGCAGCATATATGAACAATAGAATCATTCTCTGCCACTCACTGACAGAACTTATGAACAATAGAATCCTTCTCCACCACTCTGACAGCTTATATGAACAATAGAAACATTTTCCACCACCCTGACAGAATTTATGAACAATAGAAACATTCTCCACCACCCTGACAGAATTTATTAACAATGGAAGGATTCTCCACCACCCTGACAGAATTTATGAACAATAGAAACATTCTCCACCACCCTGACAGAATTTATTAACAATAGAAGCATTCTCCACCACTCTGACAGCATATATATCAATGGAATGATTCTCCACCACTCTGGCAGCTGTCACGAGCGGGTTATATAAGAGTCTGTCTGTGACCAGAGCCCAGGTCTGGGTGATGTTATAGACCAGACAAAAGAGTCCGAGAGAGATCTGAGGTGATGGATAAGAGATTCTGTTGATGGTGGATGATGTGACTTATAGTTATCGAGGGTGAGAACATAACATGACTCTCCCCTCGCCCCTCGGTGACCTTTTGTAACACCGCCTCCTACTCAATTAAGAGGTAAGGGTTCTTTTATACACTAAGGTGTATCCACACACAACAATACAGTACAAGTGAATAGTACAGATCCAGTGAGGAAAGTAAAAGAAATCTGATCCGGTTAAATAACTATATATCCTTTATTGAAACAACACCTAAATAGCTGCTGGAAAGAATTAATAACATAAATATCAATCACGGCATAAAATACAGATGGAATAAAATTACAATGCAGGTCTCTAAGAACGAGACACCAAAATTATAAACACTCCAGAGATTGGTAGTACACAAAAATATGGTCTACCACAGGAAAACCCAAACAAAGTTTACCCGCTCCCACCAATATGGGGTTGTACTTTAAATCTAATAATCCGTGGTTGTAAAAGAACCTTGAATACACACCAGTCCCAGTTATGCCTACACATTAAGCCTGCTGACTTGTTCCTGTCAGCGACTTTGCTCACGAACTACACTAACCAGTCTAGTACACAGTTTCAGAAAAATCTACCCTAATTAGATAGCATAGTGGTTAGTGCACTTGCTTCCTAGCTCAGTCGTCTATGGTTCGATCCCCAGATGAGGTGGGATTTTTTAAGGCCGCAACCGGCTCTTGGGTCGACCCAGCCCCAATTGGGTACAAGAGCAACTCTGGGAAGGTTAAGGCGGCCGGCGTGATGCTACCACATCACCCCTAGTGTGTCGATGGTCAAGAAAATATGGGCCTAACACCATATTCCCAAAATGCCTCAATGGGCGTGTAACGGGATCCTTTTTTACCTTTTACCCTCTTCATTGGCACGCGTGCTTTACTCTACAGCGATCACTGCTGGCCACTGAAGATATGATACCCTCTCTTCTCCAGTGTAATGGCTAACAAATCCTTGGAAGAAATGCACTGAACTGTAAATCCGGGTAGTTGCGGGGTGAACACTCAAATAATTTATATGCTGAAAACTAATCTACATCTGGATTGGGCCCACTGCTTTGGTGCAGCCCTCAAACAAGAATGAACGAGGTGGCTTTATGAACGCTGAAGGCACAGGAGCAGGGCGCTCCTCTTGCTAATCGATTTTCTAAAGAAATGCTATTTCCCACTCACGGGAAAAACACCGATGACCCGTAATAGGGTGATGAACTGGGCACGCCTCTATCTACGTGCGACCCAGTGTAAATGGGTCGTTGGCAGGAGCGGCCTTCTACTGAAGGCAAAGTCTCTACAGAAGGCGTTAACCACAGAAGGCGAAGTCCGGCCTACGGCTCAGTGATTGCCGGAGAAGGCCGACGTAAACGAACAAAGATCAGAATATCCCACTAAACTCCCAAGCGGCAGACTGTCTTATGTTGCTATCTCCCCGGCAAGAATTCCAAGACTGAAGCAATTAACAGACAGACAAGGACCTCTTATATACTACCATCTTCGGTCGCAGGTGTTCCCCCAGTCATGAACACGTGCACAGAGCAACAGACAAGGACACGTAATACTGGACCAGAACTTTCTCAAAAAGACGCAAGTGCCAAAAGATTTTACGTAACGGGTTGACGGCCGTCTCCGCTGAAATCGAAAAACAAGGACACCTGCGCACCCTGTGCCTCTAGAACCAAAGTAAGACTACCGTAATAGGAGCTCAAAGAAACATGAAAACGCTGACCGTCTCCGTTTGTCAAAGACCCAGACACGAATGACCGCCCAAGTTTCTACGTAACGTGATGTCATTCAACAGGACTACTAAGACAGGTCTCCTGGAAGAACTGCACTCAAAAGACCAATCCCCTCTCCAGAAACGCAAGAGGGGTACTCACCTGGACAGAGAATCGGTGTTTAAAAAGAAAGCAGAAAAGGATAACCACTCGTGCTCAAACATGTTTACGAGCGGCGAAGATTCTGGTCCGCTGCCAAAAGAACAAAGCCACTCTGCAGGGTGGGTGTCTGACCGAGTAAAAATGGGGTTACTGCCCCGTAGAACCACATGAAAAGAACGAAATACCGAGAGCCAGTGACTCTAGAAAATACTAAGGAAAAAAAAGAGAAGGGGGCGGGTTGGAAAATAGGGAGTAACAGCCATTTCGTCACAGCAGCATATATGAACAATACAATCATTCTCTGCCACTCTGACAGAATTTATGAACAATAGAATCCTTCTCCACCACTCTGACAGCTTATATGAACAATAGAAACATTTTCCACCACCCTGACAGAATTTATGAATAGAAACATTCTCCACCACCCTGACAGAATTTATGAACAATAGAAACATTCTCCACCACCCTGACAGAATTTATGAACAATAGAAACATTCTCCACCACCCTGACAGAATTTATTAACAATAGAAGCATTCTCCACCACTCTGACAGCATATATATCAATGGAAGGATTCTCCACCACTCTGGCAGCTGTCACGAGCGGGTTATATAAGAGTCTGTCTGTGACCAGAGCCCAGGTCTGGGTGATGTTATAGACCAGACAAAAGAGTCCGAGAGAGATCTGAGGTGATGGATAAGAGATTCTGTTGATGGTGGATGATGTGACTTATAGTTATCGAGGGTGAGAACATAACATGACTCTCCCCTCGCCCCTCGGTGACCTTTTGTAACACCGCCTCCTACTCAATTAAGAGGTAAGGGTTCTTTTATACACTAAGGTGTATCCACACACAACAATACAGTACAAGTGAATAGTACAGATCCAGTGAGGAAAGTAAAAGAAATCTGATCCGGTTAAATAACTATATATCCTTTATTGAAACAACACCTAAATAGCTGCTGGAAAGAATTAATAACATAAATATCAATCACGGCATAAAATACAGATGGAATAAAATTACAATGCAGGTCTCTAAGAACGAGACACCAAAATTATAAACACTCCAGAGATTGGTAGTACACAAAAATATGGTCTACCGCAGGAAAACCCAAACAAAGTTTACCCGCTCCCACCAATATGGGGTTGTACTTTAAATCTAATAATCCGTGGTTGTAAAAGAACCTTGAATACACACCAGTCCCAGTTATGCCTACACATTAAGCCTGCTGACTTGTTCCTGTCAGCGACTTTGCTCACGAACTACACTAACCAGTCTAGTACACAGTTTCAGAAAAATCTACCCTAATTAGATAGCATAGTGGTTAGTGCACTGGCTTCCTAGCTCAGTCGTCTATGGTTCGATCCCCAGATGAGGTGGGATTTTTTAAGGCCGCAACCGGCTCTTGGGTCGACCCAGCCCCAATTGGGTACAAGAGCAACTCTGGGAAGGTTAAGGCGGCCGGCGTGATGCTACCACATCACCCCTAGTGTGTCGATGGTCAAGAAAATATGGGCCTAACACCATATTCCCAAAATGCCTCAATGGGCGTGTAACGGGATCCTTTTTTACCTTTTACCCTCTTCATTGGCACGCGTGCTTTACTCTACAGCGATCACTGCTGGCCACTGAAGATATGATACCCTCTCTTCTCCAGTGTAATGGCTAACAAATCCTTGGAAGAAATGCACTGAACTGTAAATCCGGGTAGTTGCGGGGTGAACACTCAAATAATTTATATGCTGAAAACTAATCTACATCTGGATTGGGCCCACTGCTTTGGTGCAGCCCTCAAACAAGAATGAACGAGGTGGCTTTATGAACGCTGAAGGCACAGGAGCAGGGCGCTCCTCTTGCTAATTGATTTTCCAAAGAAATGCTATTTCCCACTCACGGGAAAAACACCGATGACCCGTAATAGGGTGATGAACTGGGCACGCCTCTATCTACGTGCGACCCAGTGTAAATGGGTCGTTGGCAGGAGCGGCCTTCTACTGAAGGCAAAGTCTCTACAGAAGGCGTTAACCACAGAAGGCGAAGTCCGGCCTACGGCTCAGTGATTGCCGGAGAAGGCCGACGTAAACGAACAAAGATCAGAATATCCCACTAAACTCCCAAGCGGCAGACTGTCTTATGTTGCTATCTCCCCGGCAAGAATTCCAAGACTGAAGCAATTAACAGACAGACAAGGACCTCTTATATACTACCATCTTCGGTCACAGGTGTTCCCCCAGTCATGAACACGTGCACAGAGCAACAGACAAGGACACGTAATATTGGACCAGAACTTTCTCAAAAAGACGCAAGTGCCAAAAGATTTTACGTAACGGGTTGACGGCCGTCTCCGCTGAAATCGAAAAACAAGGACACCTGCGCACCCTGTGCCTCTAGAACCAAAGTAAGACTACCGTAATAGGAGCTCAAAGAAACATGAAAACGCTGACCGTCTCCGTTTGTCAAAGACCCAGACACGAATGACCGCCCAAGTTTCTACGTAACGTGATGTCATTCAACAGGACTACTAAGACAGGTCTCCTGGAAGAACTGCACTCAAAAGACCAATCCCCTCTCCAGAAACGCAAGAGGGGTACTCACCTGGACAGAGAATCGGTGTTTAAAAAGAAAGCAGAAAAGGATAACCACTCGTGCTCAAACATGTTTACGAGCGGCGAAGATTCTGGTCCGCTGCCAAAAGAACAAAGCCACTCTGCAGGGTGGGTGTCTGACCGAGTAAAAATGGGGTTACTGCCCCGTAGAACCACATGAAAAGAACGAAATACCGAGAGCCAGTGACTCTAGAAAATACTAAGGAAAAAAAAGAGAAGGGGGCGGGTTGGAAAATAGGGAGTAACAGCCATTTCGTCACAGCAGCATATATGAACAATAGAATCATTCTCTGCCACTCTGACAGAATTTATGAACAATAAATTCATTCTCCACCACTTTGACAGCATATATGAACAATAGAAGCATCCTCCACCACTTTGACAGCATATATGAACAATAGAAGCATTTTCCACCTCTCTGACAGCATATATGACCAACAGAAGTAACCTACACCAACAAGACAGCATACGTTAACAATGGAATCATGCTCCACATCTGCATTATCAAGTGAGTACTGTGTAAATCTTTCCCAGCCTATGTTACAACCACAACCACATTCAGAGAATAAATCTCAAGATCTATATGACAACAACAATGGTAGTAATAAAAGAATACAAGGTATGTGACGTGTCGGTGACGTCCGAAATTGCGTTACACATGAAAATAATTTGTTACCATTTTTAATTCTTTTTTTCCTAGATCGTGCGTTTTGTTAAATTTTTCATGAGCCGGGATTTTTATTGCGGACCCTTCATGAAAATGGTTTGGTAAAAGGTTTGTCAGGGAAATAGCTCCCAAGTTGGTGATACGATTGTGCAATAAGTCGAGACGGCAACATAACCGGGACAAGCATAACAGGGTGAGCTGATGACAGATGTAGAATGCAAAATGAAACGCAAATGAGAGAGAAGAAAGAGAGCGGAGAGAGAGAGAAAGAAAGAGAGAGAGAACGAACGAACGAACGAACGAACTTTATTTTCAAAGGGTTAAGAATTGGGCACGCAGGCCCGTCTGACATTCTGCCCTTCCTCTCTCTCTCATCATGTATACTAATATCCTTTCATCCTCACATTTACTTTAAGCATTATTAAGGCATTTATCATTATAAAAGTAATATTACATTTGCAATAATCATCAGAGAAAGAGAGAGAGAGAGAGAGAGAGAGAGAGAGAGAGAGAGAGAGAGAGAGAGAGAGAGAGAGAGAGAGAGAGAATTATACGGCGATTGAAAAGTCACTTGCTATTTTTAAATTGTATTTTTGTCATTGCTATCTAAGTTATATGACACCAAATTAACGGGTAAAATTTTATTATTTTAAAATTGCTATGTCACATTTTGAGCGTTGATTGGCAGAGTGGTTAGAGCGCGGGACTCTCGCGGCAAAAGTGCCGGGTTCGATTCACGGTATCATCACCAGCTATAAATGGGTACCTGACATGGCTCTTGAGTTAGGGAAGGAAAAGGCAGCGAGGAAGTGCACTGGTCACTCCACCTCTCGATGCTGTAACTAGTATAGTGAAGTCTCTAACACTTCACTACCCTACTTCAGTACCTGCTATTGGACTATATTGACCTTTTTTATGTCACATATACGCTCAACTAAACGTGAGACCTTTATGTTTTTCACATAATTTCCCAGCAGGCAGCAACTTTTGCTATCTTTGTAACGTCACTTTGTTGACCCCTTTAGATTTTATATTGTTTAATTTTGTTTTTGGAAGAAAGTAAATACATAAACCGTATTTGTCAAATTGCAGTTAGTGGTCAATGTTTGGACATTGCTTTCATGTATATCCGATGGATACAAGTGTTGATATAGAAGTTTTAAATAAGAAGAGATTTTCACTCGCCCTGTATAATAGATGGACTGACAAATTAGATAGGTGATAGTTACTGTTATTGTTGATGACTACACTCCGGGCAAACCCACAGATGCTCACTCTCCCTCAGCTACTTTGATTATGATGGATATTACAAATACTCGTATTACTGTTATAATGATAAATGCCTAAATAATGCTTACAGTAAATGTGAGGATGAAAGGACACAGTATGCATGATGTGATAGAGAGAAAGGGCAGATTGTCAGACAGACCTGCGAACCCAATTCTTAATTATCCCTTTGAAAATAAAGCTTGTTCGTTCGTTCGTTCAGCAAATGTTGAAGGGTATGAATGTTGATTGTTCCAGTTGCGCTATGGTTGTATACACGCCGACTGCATCCTGTCAAACGGCCATCACTGCTAGCCTTATGTACGTTGCCTAATTTCAGCAATCTTAGCCTTGATAATTCATCAATTACAATGTCATTCTCCAAAAGGCGATCATTAATTGTCCTCATTATCTCTCTCTAATTCATATCCAAAAATGCACCCACTACGCTAGATGAAGCATACACAAATATTAGCGATAATGCAGACAGAATTACAAATGTCATTTTGTGTACAGTATATTAGAAAGACCTGCAGGCTGAATGGTAGACATCATCATCATTACCTATTCATTCCCTGCGGAGTATCCACCTTTAGTTCAGCTCACGCCACACCAAGCTCTCCTGTTGTGTAAGAAATGTTCACGTTTTTGCCCTGTCATCTTTATCGTTATGAATCCGCCTCTGACTCCCGTCTGCATGCACTTTCAGCGAACCACTTTCCTTTTCGATCCATAGGGAGCATGGAGCCACCACGGTAGCTAGTACGCTGTTAGGATGCCAGCACCAAGCATTCGTATACTCTCGCAACCATGTTTTCTAAAGCAGTTCGTTTTAAGTGACGAGGTTACCCGCCTCATGGACAACCTCATATTAGTTGACTTGTACGACACGCCTGAGGGAGCCATAGTCTCATTCTTTCTTTGTCTCATTAGAGGAGGGACACAAGCAAGCCCAAACAGCTTACGCTAACAAACAGGTTTAGTGAACAAGCTAACAGAATTAGAGATATACGAAATCATAATTATGAAGATATCGATAGATAACTAGACGTAGAAAACATAAGTAATCAGAAACATGAGCAGGTGAAATTAAAGGCACAAGGTAGCACAGCTGGCATTAAAAAATAAAAAAAAAACCTGAAATACGGAAATAAACAGGAAGGCACACAAAAATATTCATACGGTTAGTTCACCAATGGGGAACTGATGGGAAGAACCAGATAATCGTCGGTGGAACAAGAGATGGGATGAAGACGCTGGAGATGGATAGGACACACAGTGAGGACACCTGTTAATAGCATTACAAGGCAGTCCTTGCTCTGTAATCCCAGGGTAAAAGAAAGAGAGGTAGACGACAGATGAAGACAGAACGAGGGAGATATTAGATGGCACGTGACAGGGGGTTGGCAGACGATTGTTGAAGACCTATGTTCCGTTTGCAGCTAAAGGATAATGGATGAATAAGCTAATACACACAGTGGTTAGAGTACTTGCCCCTCGTTGCGTAGTTACTGGGTTCCGGCTTGGACACCTGTTAGCGACACACTTCAGTTTGCGCAGCTGTAAATGGGTATATTACACTGCTGTATGAAGGCAAATGCAGCGAGGAACGGAACTGGCCAACCCACCTCATAAAGCTGAATCTAGTATAGGTAAGTCTCTAGCATTTGACTCTCCTGCGGCAATATCGGTAATGATACTACTCCTAACGTTTATTACAAATACCGAACTGATATACAGAATAACAAATCTAGCGGAACCAGATAACTATGAAAATTATGAACCCAGGTATCGATGTGATAAACACGTCATAGGTATCTACAGTACAGACACCACTTACCTAATTACCCATTCAGGGGCGGATACAACATCACCAGCGGCGTGTTTATAAAATCAATACCAATTTTCTGTTCAAGCCAGAGTATGACAACTGAGCTTACAGTATTAAAGGGGCGAGTGAGGTTTAGTCTGTGGTGCGGGAAGATAGTCGATTAACTTTTAAATACTATGATGACGTAACAGTTAGAAGGCGAGCTGCTAACCATTGTTGTAAAAATAAACATATGTCCTGGTGACTCACGGACGACAGCTTCTAGAAATGGTTAGATTTGCCGGAAAGGAAGGGGGAGAGGAAAAAAAAAGGGGGGGGGGGTGGATGGGACTCAGCACAGTAAATATCTATTTAACTCTGCGTAATCGGAATTATTAATGTTTAAAAACCGGATACAAAAAGATAAAGTGAAAATTAATTTTGAAAGAGGATTGCACTGTAAGGGGAAACTAGTCATGGTTTTCTATCTCATCTGAACTAGTCAAAGTCTCCAATTTAATCAAGCGAATCAATTTCTCATATCGTATCAAACTTTGCCTCGATTCTCGTCAATGTCTTGTATCTCCTCAAAGCTAGTCAATATCTTGCATCTTACTAAAACTAGCCAATGTCCTGTATCTCATCAAAATTACTCAGTATATTGTATCTCATTAAAACTAACCAATGTCTCACATCTCATCAAAAGTAGTCACTATCGTCTATTCACCAAAATGAATCAGTCTCGTATCTCATCAAAGTTAGTCATTATCTCGTATCTCATCAAAACTAGTTAATAGCCTGTATCTCATCAAACTAGTCAATTGCTTGTATCTCATCAAAACCAGTCAGTATCTTGCATCTCATCAAAACTAGTCAGTATCTTCAATCAATCAATCAATACCCTTTAGCTCCCCTGAGGAGCATAGGCCTTCAACAAACACATGCCAAGTCTTCCTGTCCTGTACCATCCGCTCAAGTTCTTTCCATGTTTTCTTCATAATTTTCACCTCTGTATCCAGCTCTCTTCTCCATGTGTATTTTGGTCTACCTCTGCCTCTCTTTCCCTATGGATTTATTACAAATAAGGGAGGGAAACCTGAGGCCTGTAAACAGTAAATTAATATGAAATTAATATGAAACAAATATAAAGGTATGTTATCAGGCACTCGCAGGAAATAAAGAAGTAGAACACCAGACAACAGAAAAACAACAGACATGAGTGGCTTACCCAGGATTTGAACACTGGACCTTCCGTGCGACAACCCCGCCTAGCCATGCAAGCGAATCACACTATCCGCTCTGCCATCTACGCATCATCACTATTGACCTGCCATTGAAACATCATTTTTTGATGATGCGTAGATGGCAGAGCGGATAGTGTGATTCGCTTGCAGGCTAGGCGGGGTTGTCGCACGGAAGGTCCAGTGTTCAAATCCTGGGTAAGCCACTCATGTCTGTTGTTTTTCTGTTGTCTGGTGTTCTACTTCTTTATTTCCTGCGAGTGCCTGATAACATACCTTTATATTTGTTTCATATTAATTTCATATTAATTCCCTATGGATTCCAGAACAAGGACTGCCTTGTAATGATATCAACAGGTTTCCTCAATGTGTGTCCAGACTTGGCATACGTTTGTTGAAGGCCTGTGCTCCTTGGGGAGATAAAGGGTATTGATTGATTGATATATTTTCATACATACATATTTTGGCAGCAATACAGGTAAGTTGGAGAACGGGCTGTGCGTGATATCAAAATAAAAATACAGAAGGTAAGCGCGTTTTGTGAGACATTGTGAAATATGAGAAAATCAAGTGACATCAGATTCAACACAAAATAAGAATTCTCAAATCAAATGTCAAAGCAATCATTATGTAAAGCACTGGCACATGGAGAACAGTAAAAAAAAAACAACAACCATGAAGTTTAAGACTTTCATAAATTGACACCTTGCCGAGATTGGATCTTCAAACAATGGAAATAAGGAAGATAAGTGCCAGTGGAACACGAGATGATAAGAAGACGCTGGCGATGGATATGATACACATTGAGGAAACCTGTTGGGATCATTACCTGACAGTCCTTGTTCTAAAATATGAAGAATAAGAGAAGTAATTTGATGATAGTCTTAACAGTAACTTAGGTACGCTAATGATAAAGTCTTAACAGTAACTTAGGTACGTGTGACGGTATTGCCTCCCCTGCTTTGCAGTAGTGGTCCAACAGTGGCCAAAACTCAAGAGTATCTAATTGGGCTTCAAAGGTATCTACCTTCGCACAAGATTACTCTTGGTAGAGATGTAGATAAAAAAGTGATGACACTTCTACTACAAAGTGAGTCTTCACAAGATATTCAGAATAAGCGAGAACAATACTGCTTTGGCTGAGTATGTTAACTCTGTAATTCTGCCGACGCTTTTGTGAAGGATTTAAGCACTTATTACTTTCAGCTCGTTTAAGCCCTCCACCCCTGATATACTCGGAGGAATTCTATTATTTTAGTACAGCTCTGTTTAGAGTGTGTGTAGTAATTTGACTGAGACAAACATGCAGTAACTTTAAAATTATTAAATCGAAGTTAAATTTGTAACATTACAAATAACAAAATTTAATAATCACTTTAGGTTTTAACAGTTGGAAATAATTTGAATAATTATGAATCAAGAAAAGTTATCATCACAGTCTTTAGAGAATGTGAGATAGAAGTTCAAGTGGCAGCATATATTTGAACTTAGCTGCCAATGACGGTTCTGCTCCTTCTTATGGGTTAGTTCTTTTCCCTCTGCTCACGCTCGTCTCTGATCATGGTTGTCGGGGGTAGCTTGTTTCCCAGAAACGTCAAGGAGAGTCTATCACGTGCGTCCTTCGTCTTAAAGCTTAGGCCACGGTTCCCTTCTTGTTTCAGAGATAGTACTTTCTACTGGTACCACCTATAACTATGGTAAAAGAATAAAGCGAAACGCTCTTTTGAGAATGTAGTTTTCCACCCCATAGTTATGGGTTCCTATATTCCCATACCACCATCCCAATTACTCAGACTTTAACCACGATGAGAATTAAATTTAATCCCTCGAGATAAAACTTTCTTTACATTTAAATAGAATAGCTTTCATAGTTACTTTATATTTAAATGAAAAGGTTAACAATACAGATAGAGTCTGTTTACATATACATCCCCATTGATTGAAAAGTGTTCACAATATAAATTGAATATGTTTTCATTTATGTTTTACACTGATTGAAAAAGTTGAAACTTCCATTACTTTAAAATGAATATTTTCATGTAGACATTTACACTGGTTTAAAGCTTGAAAACTTACATTACTTTTAAGGTGGCTATGTTTATGGGGACATTTACACTGCTTGAATGTAAGTATTATACTTAGAATGTACATCATTTCTTTCATCTTTCTCTCCCTGCTCCATAGGGAACCTGGAACTACTTTATGTTTTTAGTTCTCTTTACGAAACTATCAATAAAGCAATCACCATCCCGTGCAGCGGTGGTTCAGGAACTAATCATTCTAGATACTGAAGTTGCCAGCCTCAAATGACTTGGGCGTCCTGTAGCACTTTTCACCCATTAAAATTCACATGGTAAAATATATATATATATATATATATATATATATATATATATATATATATATATATATATATATATATATATATATATATATATATATATATATATCTATATATATATATATATAGATATATGTTAGTTCACATGTTAGTAATGAAACATAGAATGAAAAATGCACTACTTACGCCAATCTTGGCTACAGACTTGTTGCTCAGATGAATAAAAGAGACGAGTCGGTGTCTTACGCGCGTCTGGGGTGTCTTTACTTTGACAATAGATTCCCTCTCTGACTCCGTGTGTTTCAGTTTTCCTTAGTCCTGGTTTTCCTTGTTACAATGCTAGAGATTTCCTGTGCTGTTTTTTGTAAGTCCTTTTGGAATACATGTACTATAATAAAAGGTCCAATCCGATAAAAGGAATTATGAATCTAGTCTTCACTCTGGCGAGGTCTGATATTGTCTTGGCGAGCGTGAAATTCACATTGAAATAAAACTGCGAAAATGGTCAGACTGTATTCCTATCTTCCCATGCATTGTTGTTATGAATCTAATCAGAAAGATCCAATCATTTCCAATCATGCTGATAGGGTGTGATATTTTCAAAATAGTCCCACGTGAAATAAGGTGCGTGCCTGCAAATTTCACGTATTACCATAGTTGGACATCTGATTCATTGCATACATTCTCACAGGCAGATTGGTAGACACACATAACAACATGGGTAAGCTGTAATAATTATTACTTTAATAGAAAATAATGTTGTCATAACAAGTCGGCCCGAAAGCGATTATGTCACACTTGTTTGCTCACATGTGTCACGCAGACAGTAATCTCGTTATCGTCGTATAAGTACGCAAAATCTCCGTGTCTGCCCATTTGGGTTACCAAACGAGTCGTCTTATCATCGGTTCAATCTAAATACGCCGGCGACTATCTTATCTCAGTTGCTCACCGCAAGCCAGGATGACCTGGTAACAAACAGGTGACGTCACAGAGAGGAGTGTCAACAAATGTTTGCACCTACAAAATATTTGCTCCTTAGCCAATAATGAGAAGAAATTGGTACTTTTAAAAGTACACAAATAAAAATCAGTACAAAATATGTCTCTGATCCTGTCGGAGTGAAACCGAGATCGTGAAGAGGTCGTCCATTTCGTCACTTATACTCCCTCTCCTAAGAGATTTGTAGAATATCTAGCTATGGGCGGACACTTCTCGATGCGTTCTACTGTCCACCGGGTTCTCTCTCTCTCTCTCTCTCTCTCTAGTAGAGTTTTTCTCTCCTCCTTTATCTCGGTGGTGAGTGACTAAGTTTCTCGCTTGGCAGTGTGTGCAGCTTTGAACGAACTGACGCACATCTGCCCACCGTCTAGGCCAAAAATAAACCTCCTTAAGTTTATCCATCGTCGTTCCTACTGAAATATGTACTCCTGATGATGAAATGTGAGCCGCTTTCATAACGAAGGGTCTTAAAGGGAGGGGCACTAAGAGTTGCTTCCCTTGCCTCCTCCGTCGATAAATAATCCCTTGTTCTTTGATAAATGCCCTAGCTGAAGCATGGGTTAAACGACTCTGTTCAGAGTATGGCGCTAGAGTTATATCTTCCATTTGCGCTTGACGTAACTATGTTTTACTACACAGAAATGTCGAGTTGAGGTACGAATTACCCAACTTTCGTTGTTGGTTACTCTGCGCAGACTCTTTCTTCGTAGCTTCATCGTTCTGGTTGTCCTGGTGATGGTGAAAAGAACAACTTTCCATAAACTGTCTAACGTCGTGTCGCAAACCTGGCCAGACGTAATTCAAGGAGACCTGTTTTACCAGGGCATATGAGCCTTTAATGGGATGGGGTAGGGTAAATGCATTTCTTGCATGAGGCGGGTGCGAAAGGTGAGTGGGACAACTAACTGCCTCTTATTCTCCACCCGTCTATATACCAAACATTTATCTTTGTAATATGCTCCCTGGGGAGTATGGGAGTAATTTCCATATAACTTTGAAAAGCAAAGCTTCAGGGTTTGATCTGCCCTTTGTGCTTGCTTCAGCTCTGAAATATTCAGGCTGTGTAAAAATGACAACTCGGGGGCCACTGATGCTGGTCCTGGGTTCTCTATCTTTTGTGTCGGCCTGGAGTAGCCTGAGGGATCGCCAAGGAACACATATTTCCTCCCTAAAATGAGAGGGTAGACTAAATCGTCTACCACTGCTGCATTGATTTTTCCCCGGACATACCGGGTTGAAACATCAATTTCCGCAACCGCAAGTAGCATAGGCTTTATACTCTTCCGACGCCCCTGTATTTCTACAGTTTCACCAGTATATTGGTGAGCCTTCACCAAAGATGGAGAAACTAAAGCCGAGTATTCGAGGCCCGAATCATACAAGCACTGTATGATTTGGTTGCCAACGGTTACTTGCTCAGTAATAGAAGTGTGGTGGGTTGAGCGAGAGATGATGATGCTGTTGTGATATGTGATCACTTTCTTGCACACTCGCACCGACCCGAACAACAATAAAACTCTTGATTCTAAGGCGGGGGCTGTTTTTATTCATACAACCCTGTCAGTGACCCAAACCCACAAAGCAAACTAATGAACAAACATTAAACCAGTAAGCAAACAAACAAAACACCCAGCCAGCGTTCAATTGCTAAACTGAAACGCAAACAAAGCACTGACTTAAAATCATTATAGTTAAATAATGAGAAACACCATGCTCTCATCTGTCAAACTGTTCTTCTTCCACGCGACATGAAACATCCAACTATCTTGCTCACACACTCAGTCCATGCATGTCGTCTAGTAAGACTAGTATGGTGTTGTGCATGAGGCTGGCAATCTCATCATGTAACACAGATTGCTACCAATACCACTACTGCAAGAGCATCTGAATGCTTTGTGCGGTCTCCATGCGGAGGCCAGCCACATTAGTGACCCCATGATCCATCAGGAGGCCCGCCCCACTGGTAGCCCCATGCTCCATAAGGAGGCCAGCTACATTGGTGGCCCCATGCTCCATAAGGAGACCAGCCACATTGGTGGCCCTATGCCCCATAAGGAGCGAGAAGAGACATCATTTGTTACCAAGTAGACCCACGTGCTCTCTTAAACTACCCTACACATAACAGTAATTAAATGATAATAAAATGGACATAGAATAAAATTCAACGATATATACAACGAATACTCACATTAATGAGCATAAACCACCACCTCGCAACTGATCCATATCAGTATTCGTCCCTGCACTCTGTAGCATGTCGTATATGCCGACTGATGAGATTGGGAACTCATCATATGAAACCCATTGTTACAGAAACAAACCACTCCCATAGCATATAAATGCTTCGTGCAGGTTTCTGTTGGACCCAGCCGCACCGGTGTAACCATGCTCCGCAAGGAGCAAACAGAGAAACGCTTATGTCTCCAAGTGCCTTACGCACAAACGGGTGGCATTACGCACACAAGAAATCTTAATACCTAAAGCTAGATTCATCTTCTCAAAGGACATTTAGCACTACAAAACTGTGTACACAACAGATGTAATTAAACTAATCTCAAAGTAATACCATAAAATTATTCGTTAACTTACTTCGAGTTCCACTATAATAAACTATCTTGGCATGAATGGATAAAATTATACTAATAGTGTCCTACTAAAATAGCACCTCTTATAATAGACACATTTTCATTCAACACCAAATAATAAACATGTTTAACCCCCTTAAAAAAAACAGTAGAATTATATTCAATATTCGTGAAATACACTAAGTTACCTTCACATCAAAGAATAAAATAAAACTACTCTTGAACTAACAAAGCTAACAAACGTTATAATTAGCCCACTGCGCTCTCAAATAATAAATAGCTTAACATCATTAGGCCTATAGCCCGTGGTAACTAAGAGTGTTAATGCAGACTCACTGGCGCCATCTTTATTCACAGTCATCAACACGTGGCCCCCCCCCCCCCCCCCCCGGCTGCCATCTTGCCAACAAGTTAATACTATCTAAATTAAAGTAATAGATCGCTTCTCTGCCTGGTTTCGTGAATGAAATAGATTCCTTCTCTATATACTCACAGCCGTGAGAATGGACTTAACACGACTAATAAAACCTATACACACGTTATTTTCACTCATCTATAACTTTAAAACTAAATCTAATGTCCTGGAAGAAATCTCCTTGGAAACACATCTATCTATTTTCTCAAACATTAGAACAGACTCACGCTGAATATAATTCTAAAGCTACAGAACACTAATGCTAATCTGCTTTAAAATCAAACTCACGTGTCATTTCTTTGTTCATCTCCTACCCACACACTTCGTTTCTTCCGTCTGGGCCGCTCTTGCGAAAAGGGTCTTCGCCGGCTCACCGCTCACTTTATATATTCGCAGCCTGGCCACAGCATGCGCGGCGTAGTGATTTCCGCTGACGCATAAACACAACTATTTACGTCGGGTGTTTTTTTTTTTTTTTTTTCTTAACCAGCGGCACTTAGGCTTTCAGCCCTTCGGCCCAATGACATGTCATTGCGAGGCTGGGGAACCTGAGGACTTTCCTTCCAACCCGGTGAGGAGCTTCGCTCCTTCCCATCCACAGAGGGTTTATCACAGGAGCCGTTCAGGCTATTCAGTCAAATTTCCGGCCGTAAACATTTCTTCAAACGCCGACGCCCGGGTTTGAACCATGAACACCTGGTCGCCAGTACAACGCCGAAGCCATTACACCAGCGCGGCTCCCACGTCGGGTGTTAAACACGTAGATATGAAAATGAAGGCGTTATTATGGCCCTCTTGAAGAAGCGAAAACACAAACATTTTCCATCATTATTATGGCCCCATCACAGAAGGGTAACTAGGATTTTGTTCATATGCCTGGGGGTCATGTTTCCCTATCGGCCCCATGATCAGGCAAACGACACTTTAAGGGCCGGATTTCGGCCTCTTACAGTCCGATGTGAAATGCGTGTCCGTTTTGCACGATTTACAATATCGTCTTCCAGTTCCCTGGACTGAATTGCTCTGTTTCTGCCTCTGGTGATCTTGTGGATGTTGTTGCTGTTGGTGGGCTGTTTTGTGTGTTGTGCTGTCCGTACTTTTGAAGTTATCATCTGGGTGATCCTTCTGTTTGGGGTGACTATCGTGGTGGCGCCTTTTAGACGCATTCACTTCCGACTGGGCGCTCTGGTACCTATCGGCAAACAGTACACCTGCTCAAGAGTTTCGGCCCCATGCTCCGACAGGAATTGCCTCAGGTCAGGGGTGAGCGAGTCCTTGAACTGCCCCACGACAATCATCTCCGGCAACCTTTCATAAGATTCATCAAAGGTGCTGAGAAATCCCCACTTCTCCAAGTACGTGTCTAGTCGTGTAGCAAATTGTCTATACGATTCATCTTTCTGTCGTTTCGCCTTACGGAATTTACCACGAAAAGTCTCTGCAATGAGCATAAAACGCTGTATCAGAGCTTTCTTCAACAGGTCGTAGTTGTTCTGTTCTTCCGTGGGCATCTTGAGAAATACATCATAAGCAGATCCCGTCAAACTCTGGGATAGCTTCATGTTGTATCTCTCCCTTTCTAAGCCATATGTAGCTGCTAAGGATTCAAACTTAGAGAGATATATGTCTGTTTCTTCTGAAGCTTCAGAATAGACATCTAGTTGGAAGGATACTGCACTAGATGCCACCACCTGAGTGGTGTTTCCTCCATCGCTCGTTTGAGAACTGCCAGACCCGCCATTGTTAGAACTAGAATCCACTCTTCTTCCTTCGAGTTCCAATTCCTTCATTCTAATAGCGTGGGCTCTGTCGGCCTGCTCCTTCCTTTCTGCCCTCTCAGCCTGTTCCTTCTTTTCTGTTCTTTCGGCCTGTTTCTTTTTTTTCTTGGAATGCCCTTTCGGCCTGTTCCTTCTCCTTAGCAAATGCACTCTCCTGTCCTATGCCGCTCTTTCTTTTCTCTCTCTGCGGCTTCGTGTTCTGCTTTGGCTTTTTCGTGTTCTCTGGCCAGTTTTCTTTCCTGGCGCTCCACGGCTTTCTCTGCTTCCATCCTGTTTTTTCCTCCTTATCTTTTTTCTTTCTGTTCTCTCACCGAAGTAAGCACAAAGTCAGAAAGTTCGTTCTCTGAAAAACCTAGTTTGCGGCCTAGATAAAGGTAAAATGCATGGAGGTTTTTGGACTCTGCCATTCTGAGCGAAAAGTCTGTTTACAAAGCTACACAAATGCACAACAGCTACTACTAGTAAAATCACAAATGTACAACACTGATTTTGCCTCACCAAGTAAACTTCTTCTTTCTTTAACTTTAACTTTAGTTTACAAGAAATTTTGTTTCTGTCACTTATTCGATTATTCTTTACACAGTTACTTTTACTGTTATTCATGAATGCAATGTATGCTCAGTCTTACTATTAAATACACTCTTGACACGATTATTTCAGTCAGTCTGAAATTTATGTCAGTGTGATAGTTTCAACCCAGGTTCTGTTCTTGTGTAGTTGTTGTTACGCTGACCCTTGTTTGTGTGTGTTCTCGTCTTAGTGTACCTTTGTCTGTTGTTAAATACGTCACTTAACAACTGCCTGCCTTGTTTATGTGATTGATGAGTGGTAGTTAATGTTCAAACCATTATGCCAACTGAAATAACTGATCGACTAGTCGCTGATCAACAAAACTCTTTATTGTTGACTAAGAACATATTCACAGCTGGCATCCCTGTGCCTGATTATAAATGGTAATAGCATACATGAGACTTCAACAATGTCCTTCATATGTCATGTAACTCACTGTTCATAGACTACTTGATTAACTCTTGATCTACGTTGAATACTGAACACCCTTCACTTCTGATGCTGTCTACTATACACTACTTCTTAATGTGCTGTTCACAATAAATGCAGTATGGTTTTGAAGTAATAATCTGGATTACCACCAGTGTTGGATACTTATTCTATACCACTGCTGTCTTATAAAGTATGCTTCATATGTCCGAACTGGATCACTACTTCGAACACCTGTCTTCGATCACTTGCCCTTGACTAATTATTCGAGAGTTTACATACCATGTTTACTTGAATAAAACTGCTGATAATACACTTGGATACAGCTCGACATGAACTTTAATTGTCATGGGAACATCTTTCCCTTTCTGCGAAATGCAGCGGTATCATAACACAGTGATACTTGAGCTGTCCACTAAGTTTCAGATGGTCATACGGTTAGTCTAATTTCTAACCTGTTCACCCGCTGACGACCATTTTAAGAGTGACCCCAACTCTTCCACTTCAGACACTGATTTCCCGTGTTTTGGTGACGTCAGAGCTAAGTCTTACTACTCATAAATTATTCCTACTTAGTCATATCTCAGTTCTTTCCCTTTCCTATCACATTACCTCCCCTATCCTAAAAAAAAGATTTGTCCCTGAGGACACATTTTTTTCTTCCCTTAATTATTACACCTATCTCTACCCTAAATCTTAATATGTCTACTTCCTTGACCAGCACTTACAATACATAAACATTTAAATCAAATATATATCATCATTCTACTCACATGAAATAATCCATTATGTGTTCATCATCATCTTCGTATTACCTCATCATATTGTACTCATATGATGCTGACCACAAAAACATAATCTGTAATCACTACTAACTGTGACCTATTTATACCTTGTACACTTCTTTCATCCACAATTTATTATATCTTTCACACTCCATTTTTACTCTGAACCTCACCATTCCCTACTTTGTTTCTGAGCTCAGCATTGTTTTTACATAAGCTGTCATATCTCAAATCTATTTGTCTACCATTGTAAGTCACTCCATCATGACCTACCAAACATCATCCTACCCGTACTCACTTTCTTATTTACTTTTTCTGTAGTTAACATGTTTTCACACAATATATTGTAACTGCCTGTTACACTTTATAATATATACCATCGTTTGTGATCCATTTAAACATCATGGTGTCACTGATTCTTTATTCTTGCTATCCCACCTGGCTAAACTTCCACCTATCTTTTGGACCTAAAAATACCTTATGTGGTCCCCTAATACGAACTACTTGCGTTTCCGTATCGTCTATCTATTCCTAACTCTTTTAATCTTCTTTCTATTTCTCTTATTTCACGTGCCTGTGCACTCATCTGTCTTGCTTTCCGTATTCGTGTATTTCAATCTCTTTCTTCCCTACTCTTTTGTTCCTCATAACATTCTGCCCTTTTTCGTAAGCATTCTCTTACTATATTAGTTTAGTCCTGAACTCACATTCACCTCTTGTCGTCTCACTTATAATTCCTCCGTTATATGTTCGTTACATTTTGCTTTCTGATGAACCTTTCTCTTACTCATCTCCTCCTATACTGCAGTACCCTATTGGTCAGGTGTACTCAGTTTACCTCATATGTGCGGTATAGACCAATCATACTTGTCTCTTTAAGACTAGCAACCGCCGCCATCTTGTTCCGTATAACATATGCTATGTCTCCTCCCATAGCCTCCTCTCTCCCTATTACCTCACTATCTCTCCCTATTTCCTCACTACTTCATCTCCAAAAATGTCATGATCATGGCCTCTTTCGCCTTAAACTTTTCCAATGCAATCTGTTTATCCATATCTTGAGTCTCCTCTACTCGTCTAACCTCGTCAACACTTTGCTTCCTCTCTACCTCTGTATCTCGTGTATCTCCCGAGTTTCTCTTAACCTCTCTACTCCTTACTTCTTCAACCATTTGCTTCGGTTTCTCTTCTACTGTTTCATCTCTCATTTTCCCTGAGTTTCCCTCAGGTTCTCTACTCTTTAACTCGTCGCTGCCTCGACCTCTACTTATATAACCCTCTCTCTGCGTCCTTTTTTCCCTCAGTGGTATCCTGGATGCTCTGACATTGCTACTAATTGATGTGTCTCTGCGTCTAAACCTTTCTTTCCCGTTTTTCACTGGGATTCTTGATTTTCGTATTTCTCTTCTGCTACTACTTCTTCCCTCCTCCTTTCTAGTCTCCCGGCTCTTGGATCGATACTCTCTTCGATCCGTATTTCTTCTAATCTCTTCCTCTCTGCTTCTATTTCTCAGCCTATCTCGGCTCTTGGATCGGTATTCCCCTCGATCCGTATTTCTTCTCTCTTCGTTTTTCAACTCTTCATATTTTCTATCCACATTTTCGCACAACGCCTTTATATCCTCTTTCTCTCTTCTATTACTATTTTCTGTCTTATTCTTTTCACTAGATCTCACATCTACCTGTTCTACCTGTCTCAACTTTTCGAGGCGCCTTCTATAATCTGATGAATTGTCTGTAGACCACTCACATCTCTTCGTCTTTTGTGTACTCCCTTCCTCTATCTTTCTTCTATGGGATCTCCGTTTGCTATGTCTGTGACACTTGTCACTCTCCTCAGACGACGTACTGTCTGAGTCACTTGACATCGATACCTCTTCTGGAGTCCTTCTCTGTCTGCTCCTATTTTCTACATAATTAATTGTTTTCCGACCCTTTCCTCTTGTCGGTCTATCACCCTCTTGTATTTCCCTGTGTCTGCCTCTCCACTTCGGGCGTACTTGCATTTGTGCTGTATTTCTTATCTTCGCGAGTGGCATATTGTATTCTGACGAATCGTCGGATGACGTATAATATCTCTTCTTCCCTCGTCTAATGTCTCTTGTCCTGTCCTCCTGATCGTCTGTTTGTGTATTGTGTTCCATCTCCTCTTCTTCCTGCTGATTTTCTTGTTGCCTCTCCGCTTCCTGCATCTGACGTAATTGTTTCTCTTGCTCTGCTAATCTATTTTCTCTCTCTTGCAATCTCTGTACATATTCCATGAGCGGAATGTCCTCTTCGCTCTCTGAGTTATCTCTTACATTTCTTAACCTCCTTAATTCTTCTGGTATAGTTCTGTCACCTTTTCCTCTCTCCGACGTTCTCGCCTGATCACGCTGTACATCTTCCTCTTCTTCCTCTATTTCCACCTCTGTCTGTTTTCTCTGTCTATTCCTCTCTGTATCCTGTTTGTCCTCCCCATCTTTCTCTCTTCTTTTCTCCTGTTTGTTTTGTGAATCGTTAAAAATTCCAGATCTTTGGTTTGGGTTTTTAGGTTGTGTATGTATCTCCGCTCTAGTGACTATACGACTTCCACCTGCTCTTGGTCTGTATGACTCTTCTGGAGAACTTTCTTCTGATGTAGCCTCATCTGTGTCTTCTGGTACCACTACATAATGGGTCTTCCTCTTGTTCTGTTCCTGCGGTGGTATGTCTATAGGTTTCTGTGTTTGTAACCTTAGATGTTGTACATGCGCCTTGATGGTTTTATTTTGATCTTGTTTCCATATTTGATATGTTGTTTCTGAAAGGCGTCGTAACACCTGCCAATTCGGAATCCAGTTCTGGTCTAGTTTTCCACTCCTAACGTGTTTCCTATAGAACACTATGTCTCCCGGCTTGAATTCCTGTGCAACTGCATTTTTATTCGCATTCCTTTGCCTCCTTTCAAAATCTTTCTTGATGTTCCTTTGTGCTAATGTATGTGCTCGGTGTTTTTCCCGTACTAGTATTTCCATGGGGTCCTCTCCCATATATTTCCTCCTTGGCTGCAGTATAGTGTCCATTGGCATCACTGGTTCCCTGCCGTACATCATATAAAACGGCGACATTTTTGTAGTTTCACTAGTGTTCATACGAACTACTTCCAGTGCCTGCGGTAAATACAGATCCCAATATTGCGGTTTTCCTTCTACTTCCTTCGCTATGATGTTATGTAAGGTGGAATGGAGGCGTTCGTTCTTTCCATTTCCCTGGGGCCGATAAACAGAAGTTCTAATATGTTTAATGTTCCACTGATCTACAAATTTCTGGAACTCTGTTCCTGTAAACACCTTGCCATTGTCCGTAAGTATGGATAAAGGACATCCGTGTCGAGGGATAAATTCCCTAGTTATAATTTGCAATATGTTGTTAGCCGTAGCTTCGCTGAGTGGATAAGATTCTGGCCAACCTGATAGCATATCCATTTATGTATGTAGTATGTATTTATTCCCCATTAATGTTGTTGGATAAGGTCCAGATATGTCCATGCTGATCTTCTCCATCGTATAATTTGGCGTATCCATCTCTTGTGTGGGATACTTCAATGCTCTCAAGTTCCGTGTTTTACATGTGATGCACTGGTCCACATAAGATACTATATCACTATTCATCATGTGCCAATAATATCTCTTTTTAATGACGTCTAACGTCTTGTCTCTCCCCATGTGACCGTTATTGTCATGATAAGCTTTGAGTACTTTTCTTACAAGATGTTTTGGAATATATTTCTTCGGCAAACCATCTCCTTTCGGGTTAATGTATTCCGTTACATTGTCCAGGGGGTTTATCCTAAAGTTCTTTGCCTCTTTATCTTCGTTCCATATTTTCCTTTTCATCCGCCTAATCTCTGGATCTTTGTCCTGCTCCTTCTTGAAGTCGATAACTCCCAGTTGTGGATCTTCTTCTGATTGATCCTCATCCGTTCCTGATATTGACTGTGTCTCCATTCTATTGGAATTTATTATGTTGATCTGTTTGAAACGATCATCTATCTCCGGCGTATCATCCCCTTCTATTGTCATCTCATTCTGGTACGGTATTCTTGACAATAGATCCGCGCACGTATTGTGGGTACCTTTGATATATTCTATTTTCATGTTATAGCTTTGTAAGTTCAACGCCCACGTTTGCAATTTCCTTGGCTGATCTTTCGCTTTAGTTAACCATGTCACTAGTGGCTGATGGTCTGTTTTAACCGTAAATGGCATCCCCCTTAGGTAAAAATCCAATTTCTGCACTGAATAGTGGATGGCAAACGCCTCTTTCTCTATGGTAGGCCATTTCCGCTGCGTTTTGCTCAGCGCATGTGATAGAAATACTAGAGGTTTCTCGTTTCTCACGTTCTTCAAAACCGGTTCCTCATCTTCCTTTGCCGGTTGTACTAAGCATGCCCCTATCGCTGTATCTGACGCATCAGTATACAATATCATTTCCCTATTCGGGTCTGTATGTGCTAGATATGGGATTTCTGTTAATGCGTTCTTGAGGTACTCGAAAGCTCTCTGGCAGTCTTGTGTCCATTTGAACCTGGCAAATTTCCTTGTGAGGCTTATCAAGGGTTCCGCTGCTTGTGAAAAATTTACGATATGGTTCCGAAAATACCCACATGTTCCTAAGAATCCCCTAGTTTGGCGGACATTTGTTGGTGCTGGCATTAGTCTGATGGCTCGTACTTTCTCTTCATCTGGTCTAACCCCTTTCCTATTGATTACAAACCCTAAGTATTTAATCTCTTGCTGTAAGAAGTTGCATTTGCTCAGCTTGAGTTTCACATTGTGATGTCGTAATCTATTAAATACTTTCTCTACATGGCATAGATGATCTTCCATCGACCCCGTCGTATGTACCAGTATATCATCAATGTATGCTGTAGCGAATGCTTGCATCCCTTGAAGTACTTCGTTCATTAACGCCATATATGTCGTCGGGCTTCCCTTCAATCCAAAAGGCATCACGTTCCAAGAAAACGTTCCGACGTGTGTGCAAAATGTGCTCTTCTTTTTGGCGTCTGGTGACATTGGGATGCACCAGAATCCTGACCTCGCATCTAAAGTTGTAAACCATTGTGACTTCCCCAGTGTTGCCAATATGTCATCTATTCTAGGCATCTGATACGATATCGTTTATGTAATCTTGTTTAACGCCCGGTAGTCGCAACAAAATCTGTTGGTTCCGTCTTTCTTCTCAACAATGACTATCGGTGATGCCCACTCTGACCTGGACCTTTCGATTATTCCCGCCTGTAACATGTCTTGTATCGCCCCTTCTACTACTTGTCTGTTCTTTAGTGGCGTACGATATGGTTTCATGCTAATAGGCTTGTGCGTCGTTGTTTCTATTTCCATCTGGACTGTGTTTGTTCTCCCTAGCTCCATGTCACTCAGCGCAAATACATCATGATGTTTCGTGATAAAGTCATGTAATCTTCTTTTGTTTTTGGGGTCTGTTCTTATCTGTGACTTAATCTCCTTCATCCTATCCTTCATTCTGTTCTGTTGTATATTTCGTCCCTGCATTCTATCTCTTTGTTGACTGCTTCCAGTATCATATAACTTCCTATCCGTATGTCTATCTCTGAAGCAAGGTTGTCGACTCCTTCCTTGAACCATTTCTATCCTATGTACCCGATCGTATGTGTAATACGGTCTGTGACAATTGTTTGTCCATCTGGTGTCTCTTTCCCTACATTCTATGCGTTTGTTGTTTCTATGGCTCCATCTTCTTTCCCTCCACATGCGTTGCTGTTCTCTACACGCTAGACAATTACTGGTATTCATATAATCCCGTCTTAACTGTTGGCTACCCCTCCTAGTGTATGTTTTTCTATCTCGGATACCACTATGTCTATCTTTCCTTTCGATGTATTTATCCTGTCCTTGTCTGCTGCCTTCAGTGTGTGACATGTGTTGTACTCTCCCCACAATGAATCCTCTTGGTATCGTGACATGCTTTGCTGCTGTGTTGAGTAGCATAACTGGAAATTGAGACCTGTTTCCTATCACTACTATTCCCTCCGTCATGTTTATGCACGGTTCATCGGCTATGTCTGCATCCTGGAATTCCACTGTTCTGACCGTCTGTCCAATTTTATAATATGGTGACCTCTTAATTTTTCCTGTGACTATGTTCACCGTATTCGGACGTAAAGTAATCGGCTTTTGCAATCTTATCACTGATGCGATATGCATATCATCCTGCATGTCGATGTATTCGTCTTGAATCCTTAACTTTTGTATGTCAAAATACAATCTTACGCTGTATTTCTTCATAAAATCCCTGCCTAATATGCAATTCCGTGACATACCTTTCACTATAACAAAAGTTTGCATCAATGACTTCGTTCCAATGTTAAACCGTAGCGTTGACATTCCCATCACCTTTAACCTTTCACCTGACACTGACGTGAGTTGCATGCCTGTTTTTTCCAATTTTGGTGGCTGACGTAGCTGTTTATACAACCCAAATCTTAATAAGCTAACACTAGCGCCTGAGTCCAAGAGACTTCTGACCTTTCTGTCACCTATTGTTATTAAACACGAACTCGGATCTGTATGGTATGTTTCATGCACTGTTGATATATCTCCATTCTGTTTCCATATCCTTGGTTTCTTTCCCATAGGTACCTGTTTATTCTCCTGAGACCTATTATTTATCCTACCCATGTCAGTCTCCTTTACTGAGTAGGTCTGCCTTTTCCCTGACTATTGTATCTACTGTACCGAGGCGTCTCGAAAGCCCTCGTGCGATGCGTGCATGAGTGTGCCCCTTGTGTACGGGTGTATTGAGGTTGACACCATGTGTCGTCCCTGTCCCTACACATAGCCTGTCGCGGACCATGATAACTACCCATATGTGTAGCCCTACTGCTTTGATACCTGCGTAGTGGTCTCCATGTACACACGCTAGCTCTGTGTCCCCGTTGATGGCAATTGTAACATTCAATGTCCTGCAACACTCTGCTACCTGTTTGTTGTCTCCTTCCATCACTATTTGATCGATGAACATTATCAACTTCCATAGGTTCTTCTTCATCAAACCTTGCTTGTTCTACTCTCAACTCAAATCTTCTCCTTATGTTTTCTTTTGCAATGGCAGAAGCCATAGCGTCTTTTAACGTCTTATGATCTTTCCTTATTAAGTGGAGTTTGATGGCATCACTATATAGTCCGTCTACGAAGATACCGATCAATTGGTCTTCCATTCCTTGTCTGTCTATCGTTTCAGCAGCTGGAAATACATCTTCAATGATGTTAAACATTCTGTCAGTGTACATCTGCATCGTTTCTTCTTTGCTTTGTTTTATCTTTCTAAGTTTCTGCCATCCTAGGTGTACATCATGTAATTCTCCATTTCTCTTCACCAATTCATGTTTAAAATCTTGCTATAATTCCTCCGGCACTGTGTCTAACCTTCTTCTAATGAAATCGGCCACTAAATGTGTGCTGGTAAGAAAAGCTAACAATCTCTTTTCATTGTCTGAGGCCTGAACTGATAACGAATATCTCTCTATTTGTAAGAGCCAGGTCTTACATTCAGTAGATTTACCTGAAAACGTGTCAACACTTCCCTTAACATTGGTCAGTTTGCTATTTTTATCTAACTTATTCAATGTCTCAGATAGCTGGCGTAAGACGCCTGCTACAATTTCTGTTCCTTGTTCCATTTTAGCCCTGAAAACCAAAAAAAATTATGTTAGTGGGACTTCTTGGGGCTCTGAAAAAAAATTCTCCGGTTAATTATCTTGGTATTGTAACAAACTAATTGCTATTCATAGCAAATCTCTATACTAAAAATATGAAGGAAATTATAATACATAAATAAGTTCAAAGTTATACAAACAATAATACTACTTAATTATAACTAACTAACTACACTGTATCCGGACGTTGGTTCCTGATGAATGTGTCTTTACTGGACTGTTGACTTGAGTGTGCACACTGTTTTTGTTTCGTTCTTTCTTCCTTGTTGTCGTCTGTGTTATGAGCGGCTGTTGTTGATACTTGCTACACTGTTCATAGAAGGATCACTCTGTTGTGATGATGTTTGACCCGTTCCCGACTGTGGAATTAAGTTGTAAAAAGAATGTATCTTCGTCACATTTTACTTGGTTTCTTTCGTTGACTTTGTCACGCTCGGCTGCTCTTCATCTGTCTCGGCACGTAACTGTCTTGTTTTCTTCACCGTTACCTTGAATTCACGCTTCGTTGATCTCGACGTTGTTTTTTCAATCGCCTGCGTTTTGATAAGTACACTGTCTTGTTACACACGTAATCTTCCCACAAGTGGTCACTGGCACCAAAACGAGTTGATGTGATAGTTTCAACCCAGGTTCTGTTCTTGTGTAGTTGTTGTTACGCTGACCCTTGTTTGTGTGTGTTCTCGTCTTAGTGCACCTTTGTCTGTTGTTAAATACGTCACTTAACAACTGCCTGCCTTGTTTATGTGATTGATGAGTGGTAGTTAATGTTCAAACCATTATGCCAACTGAAATAACTGATCGACTAGTCGCTGATCAACAAAACTCTTTATTGTTGACTAAGAACATATTTACAGCTGGCATCCCTGTGCCTGATTATAAATGGTAATAGCATACATGAGACTTCAATAATGTCCTTCATATGTCATGTAACTCACTGTTCATAGACTACTTGATTAACTCTTGATCTACGTTGAATACTGAACACCCTTCACTTCTGATGCTGTCTACTATACACTACTTCTTAATGTGCTGTTCACAATAAATGCAGTATGGTTTTGAAGTAATAATCTGGATTACCACCAGTGCTGGATACTTATTCTATACCACTGCTGTCTTATAAAGTATGCTTCATATGTCCGAACTGGATCACTACTTCGAACACCTGTCTTCGATCACTTGCCCTTGACTAATTATTCGAGAGTTTACATACCATGTTTACTTGAATAAAACTGCTGATAATACACTTGGATACAGCTCGACATGAACTTTAATTGTCATGGGAACATCTTTCCCTTTCTGCGAAATGCAGCGGTATCATAACACAGTGATACATGAGCTGTCCACTAAGTTTCAGATGGTCATACGGTTAGTCTAATTTCTAACCTGTTCACCCGCTGACGACCATTTTAAGAGTGACCCCAACTCGTCCACTTCAGACACTGATTTCCCGTGTTTTGGTGACGTCAGAGCTAAGTCTTACTACTCATAAATTATTCCTACTTAGTCATATCTCAGTTCTTTCCCTTTCCTATCACATCAGTCGTCTGGGTTACTTATTCCTATTCTAAATTACTATGTAATGATTTCTACAAAGGAAAATGACAGGAAACGTAAACAACAGTGCACAACAGTTCCTCTATAACAGCAGTAGGCAACACAGCAGCTGTAGGAATCTCCTCTAAAAACATTGATCTCTATAATGATCTACTTTGGTGCATTCATTGTGTGTTTGCAGGTTTCAGCGTATATGGAATTTGGAAAAAGTCTAGCCTTTATTTAACACTTACCTCTGCTGCACTGCAATCCCACCAACAGAGCGGTGGAAAATTAATACTAGATATTATACTGGAAGTTAACTTCGGTTCAAAGAAATGGTCGTTTTCTATCACATAATTCATGACTAAAGTGAATGTTAATAAGCTAACTTGCGGGTTTTCACTGGGAATGCGGTGAAAGTACCTTTAAACCTGTAATCACCACGATTTTAAGTGCCGGTGTGAGGGGGCTGATCCGAATTTTACCTAGGTTAAAAATTATTTTTCTCTCCCCTACGTAAGCAATTGTTATACTAAATGATCCCTTGATATTTACTAGTAGATCAAGATCTACCGGTTGCCGACCTTTCTTGTACAACACCCTCCCACAGCTCAGTTTTCCATGTCGTAAGAAAATACACAAAATTGATTAGACATATATGCACCATTCCTAACATGTTTGTAGATGGTTGTGACAGAATGGGGCGACCCTTCGCGATCTCTGTTTCACTATGGCAGTATCAGTTACATTTTTGTACTGATTTTATTGCGCGCTTTCAATTGTCGTACTTTCTTTCTTTCGGTCTCTACTATGTGTAGCAGATATTTTGTATTTTCCTTCTTACACCCCTCTCAGAGATAAGTCATCACGTCTGTTTGTTACCCGTCCCTTCCCTAAGCTTTGCAAGGAGCGGCAGAGATAATATTAACGACAACCATGTTGGCTATCGCGAGTGCAGTCGACAGTTGATACAGATTAAACACTGATAACGACGCTTATTCCTAGTATTCCTTCCAACTGATAAATACTTTTATTCCATTCCTGATATGTGAAGGGTGTGTAGAAACAGTCACTCACGCCACGATAGCTCACGTACGAGTCATGGAGGGTTGAACGCCTTGTGACAGTCAATGAACAGTTTATTTACACCACAACACGGTCACGATAACGTAGACAAAATACAGCATGTTACACAGGTCATAATAGCATACCAAAAGAAGGATCCACATTATATAATAACAATAATCCATCAAGAAGAACTACTGGCAAACGCAGTGTCCATAGTTATAGGCCTCAAATATATATGACGTCTCAGCGCTTTTTAATTCATGTACATACGACTGCTGACCATTGCAGTACTAGTAAATAATAGGCCTGTAATATTTGTCGTCTCAGCGCTCTTTAATTCATGTACATAAGACTGCTGACCATCGCAGTGCTAGTAAATAACAGGCCTTCAATATATATGACGTCTCAGCGCAGTTTAACAGCTTCCTAACAGCTCCACCAAATCGCTGTACTGCAGTTAATCATAATACGGATAAGTCGACATAGCAAGCAGTGTCTTTAATCCATCTAGAAGACTGCTGATAAATAATAGGCCTCATAATATAAGTCGACATATCAAGCAGTGTCTTTAATTCATCTAGAAGACTGCTGATAAATAATAGGCCTCATAATATAAGTCGACACATCAAGCAGTGTACAGGCTTCCCTCGAAAACACTGGGCTGATTTCTCCAGTCACGCCCAGGGCACAAACTCTTCAAAAATGTACATAATCTTTAAACACTGGCCTGTGTACTCAAAGGCCTAAGAAACACATCCTTAATTAATATACAGTTCATCTGGGATAATCACACATAATATATCTCAGCATAAATGCCTGTACACTGGTACACATTGAAAAACACTTTACATCTCTCCTCAGTGCATTCGCCCGGTACACACTAACATTCTCTCCCAGAACACCCCAGCCAAAAACACATCCGTCGGGCTTCCCGAGAACTCTCGCTCACAGCTCAAAATAGCTTAGAACATTTAACTCACGTGGAACTCCGCCACCGTGACAAGCGTTCTGAATCTCGAAGATTCGAATGCTATACACTCATATATTTTTTTAATAAATTAACAGCCAGACAACAGCTGTTCAAGTGGGATAATCATTATAATCTATTGTACATCCGAGACTCATAACGATTACTGCCCTTGCTTAAATTTGGACTTATCAGTTTACACCACCCCCCGGGGAAAAAAATGATAACATCATTTTTTTTGAAAACATTACTCCGCCAAAAAATTAAGTGGGTGATAAAGCTCTAATCCGAAAAATTAATCAACCTGTTAAGTCCAAATACTATATATCATCCAAAAAATATCAGCATTATGAGTAAAGCAGAAAACAAAGCATACAAAATAATCAGCTAAGTCTACCAAAATAATCTGCTTCCAACAAAGTTAAGTCTATTTAGCATAGAATTAACCTAACAATATACATGATTCAAGTATCAGTATAGTAGGATGAATAAGAATACAAATAGCATCAAGTGACATATAAATGCAACATGAAAGTATAATCCACATATGAACCGCTACCGAAAAGTCAGTAGAAGAAATAGAATAAAATGAAGAATAATCAGGACAGACAGAAGAAAAAACATAGATATGTCTGCAGAGAACGATGGATTAATACATCGTAGTAACCATTTGATCAAAAACGTATCATATAAATACATATAATGATGACAAGAAAGTATAGGACACAAAGACAATGTATGTGTATATCTAACACCCACAAAAGAAAGCTGTAGATAAACGAAGCACAATCTAACCTTAACCCCGTTATACAACTTATTCATAAGTAACCATCAACCATCAGACATCATACACAGAAAATAATGCCGTTATAAATAAACTCGAACTAACGCACCATCAAACGTTAAGTAAAAAAAAAAACATCATTACTCCCTCTAGCGCACAGTTAAGCGCAGGGCACCGAAAAAAATTTTACAATCTTAGAAAACATTTTCCAAAAAGTAAAACAAAAATATTTCATGACGCTAAGTTAAATAAAAATGGTATTTTAACTTTTTTTAGCTTTACCTTACATTAATATACCAACAATGTAATTAGATTAACAAAAATGTGTGACATACAAAAATTCTTATACTTAAGCATACACAAAATCAAAACAATCTGCTGGAAAAATGATGCATGTCTAAATTGCAAGAACAAAAAAAAAAAAAAAAAAAAAAAATCAAATTATTTTAAATTCACAGGTGTTATTCTTTCGAAAAACTCAGAAACCAATGTTTCAGAATATGTTCTCAACTTCCAATACAAAATTAACTCTGATATAATCAAACTATATTTCCAAAATTATGTTTCACAATATAATAGTTACTACATAATGTCTTAGAATGCTAATACGTAAATAAACATGACATCAAAACATAAGAAAGAATTTTAAATTTAGTGAATACAGAGACTCTCTGAAGATGACTACTGCACCATACCTAGCTAATGAGGTTGTGCATTGGGCTGACAAACTCATCATGCATATAAAACAGTCCTAATAATCATCGCTGCAAAAAGACATCAATGTTTGATGTATCAGCTCTCATAGTTCGAAGCTTAGCACGGAGCATAAAGGTCAACCATAGATTGACTAAATGAGCATAGTCTTCTGACTAGCGTGCGTAAATACTATAGTCCACTGATTTCATCAAAAAGTTACAAAGACAAGTCACTCGCAAATGATATCATACACCTTATTACGATCATAATACATACAATATTCGTCATGACACAATAGTGTAAGAATAGTATGAAAATAATTTTTGCATCATCAAAACATCGTCGTACATAAAATAAATATGTGCATAAAATAGTGCATAAAACATGAGGTTACACACTATCTAATAGAAGTTATATAGTATCTTAATACATTTGCATATAATATCCTACATTTATTTGATACAACAATATCTATATCTTAACCATGTTGAACAGGCAATAATTTCAGCCGTGTTGAATAGTCTCATAAACTTGGCAAGATAACCGCATACAATTCAGAGTCGACTTGCTATCCGGTTTCACTTGGTTAACCACATGGATACAAGGTGGCATACCTTACTCTCTTTGTTAATGTAACATCGGAACATAGACTTTCATTGCAAAGCTGTCGCTGTGAAAATATACAAATGAAAAAAAATTCTATTTTAATTCACAGTAAGATCTAACGATGTAAAACGGAAATTAACGTTACATTTACCTAAAACTGTGGCTTGTGTGAACCTGTAGCCCTTTTACCGATCAACAAGCCTTCCCTTGACACGTGTAAACACCACAGGAAGCTTATGGGGCAGAAAATGATCGTAGCTCAAGGTCGTCGCTATTGGATGCTGAAAAAAATTTGCTACCCTCATAACAGCGAGATACTCTCTCAAAACCACAAGCAGTTGTATTAGAGACTCCATTTTTATCATTATTACCTTGTTTATCAATAACTTTAGGCCTTTGTTGAGAAAAGTTAACATAGTTGTCATTATTATTTCTCTTTTGATAAAAATATCTGCCAGATTGTTTATGTTGATTTCTAGACTTATTATCGTAAAATTGATAATCTTTCCTGTAATCATTTTTACCATACTTCTCAAAATCCTCAGAACCAAAATATTTAGATCTGTTAAACTGTTTCTGGTTTCTTGGAGAAGACAGATTACAATTTGCTGATCTCCCTTGATAATGTTTAAAATCTGTATTATCTTTCCTGTCATGATTGTTTTTCTTCTTTTCGGTGGCAGCGTGCTTAACCTCTGAATCAGTAATAGGCATAATAAAATCCTTATGGCTGCTAACATACTGAGTATTACTTTGGGCACAAGTACTACTAGTTTTGTCCCTTGTTATGTTTTTATGAGGCTTTCCCACTTCAGATACAAGGCTAGTTTTTTTAACTTTGACATGAAATTTATCCTTGTCTTTACTGTGATGTACAGAATCAAGTATCACAGTAGAATTAACCTTGTTGGCCTGTCGCCAGGAATTATTAATATTACTAGAATAGTCACTAGTACGATGAAAGTTATATCTGCCACGCAAGGATTTCCGCTCACCACGTTTGATGTTAGTATTGGCATCGAGTGTCTGTTGCTGACTCGACGTTTTTAAGACGTGTTGATAACCGTCTTTCTGTCTAACTTTTTCAACATTGACAGTAGACAGCATTTTTCTACCTAAAATTATATCAACCAAACCGTCCACTCTTTCCCTTAATTCCTCCATTATTAACTCTTCCAATGTCTCTTTTTCATCATTTCCCTTATCTCCTCTTAGTTGCTGTGTTTCAAATTCACTATTCTCAATATTCATTAGCTCCTCAACTCCATTTGGAAATACAGTATACATCTCTTCTTCAATACAAGAATTTACTCTACTCACTAAATCACGTCATCAAATGTCAAAACTCTACATCTCTCCTCCGCTAGTGATTTCTCAATCTTAGCTAATTTATCTTCCTCCATTATTAACTCTTCCAATGTCTCTTTTTCATCATTTCCCTTATCTCCTCTTAGTTGCTGTGTTTCAAATTCACTATTCTCAATATTCATTAGCTCCTCAACTCCATTTGGAAATACAGTATACATCTCTTCTTCAATACAAGAATTTACTCTACTCACTAAATCAAGAAGCGTCTCTGTATAAGACCTATCACGGTCAATTGTCTTAGCTTCTAGTTTGCCACACCTCTCTTTCTTTTCCTGAAGTTGCTGCTCGAGATTAATAGTTTTGCCTTGCTCGACTTTCAACTCAGCTTCTAAGTATTCAATCCTGCACAATGCCGAATTTAATGCTTCTTGCCCTCTTTCAAGATCCAAGTTTGATTTATATAAATCACTTTCAAGTTTAGTAACTGTTGCCTGTAATTTGCTCTCTTTAGCAACACTTTCTAAAATCTTTGCCCTTTCCTGAAGCGCACTTTGTTTAATGCCTTCTATCTGCTCTTCATCCCTTAACTTCTCTTTCTGTTCATCAGAAGTATGGTTGTGGATTATTTTGAACATGCTTTGCACTATATGTCCGTGTTCAAGCTCAATATACTGTCGCAAAAACAGACGAAGGTGCCGTAGCAAATTCACCAAATCCTTGGCCATTACCAAATTGCAAACAAACTTAAAGTTATTTTTAGCAAATAACTCCGGGGATGTTGACACATTAATCAAAAAATCATCCATTATCCATTCTCCAAGTCGTGCACCTCTCAATCCCTTACCATCTCTACCTACCATCAATGCAGACTCCAACATAGGCCTTATATCTGTAGGGTACATATCACGATCCATGGTGATCCACTTACCAAGTCCACTGTATATATATATATATTCACCAGTTATAATTACCACAAGTTTATGTCCCTAAAAATTCGGACAATTACCTTTTCAGCTCATAAAGCTAGATATCCTTTCAAGTAATTGCAAATATAAGTTAATCACTGTATACCATAGTAGCATAAGTTCATGTGCATAGAACCTTTGTAAAAGTATATACCAATATGAGGGATAACTTTATGTCAATTTGAGTGATGTCAATATTATGTGAAATAGCCTTAAACACTCATGCATCAAAGTCTTACAATAAGTTACCAACAACTAACATATTATACATGAAATACTCATTACAACAAATAGTACACAATATATATAGGAAGACTTGTTGACACAAGATAAAATGGCACAGTTTTCACAATATAAACCACTTATCTTCAATGAAGGAAAGTACGCCCGTCCAAAATGCTGAACATCACAAAGTCTGCTGAGGAAAACAGTTCACCGCATAAGGTCACCGCAGCTTGAACCTTCTCACCTCAGGTCCTTTGTCCTTGCTAAGGTATGTGTGCTCGTACTTCGCACAGGTAAACAGGAACTGTATTACTGCCAATCATCTACTTAAGGCACACGTGTAGAATGACTGCATATCAGCTTGAATTCCCTCTGTAACTGTAGGGGTACACAGTCTGTCAATCTCGTTGATAATCCACTTGAAAGGAGGTACTTGACATCTCTTGTATACTTTGCTGGTAAACTTCTGTAATTGCGCCACCAAAATACTGCACAGCTCACTTGAAAACTTCAATTCAAAAAGGAGAACTGGTTATCTCTGCATATCTTGGCAATGGAAATGTTAGATATATAATAGTCCTGTTTGTAGATGGGTATTAATCAGCTGCACTCCATCAGATATGTTCCCGCCTAGTTAAGTTAACGTCTGTTTTTGGGTAAGTCTTTATAGTAGGTATCACACCACGTAAGTTTGAAAACAACCACTATTGCACCCGTAGTTGATAATGATGATGGATTCTTAAATGCGCCACGCAGCATAGAAGAAAGTCACATAACGCAGGTGACATGGAATAACGTCCAAAAGTTTTGGCCACGACTGTTGCCGCTAGGATTATTATTGCCGCCACTGTAACAATCAGTATTTGTCGCAAAAAAAACGATGTTGCATCCACTGTTGCAGGCGAAATGTACAATTGCTAACGATAGAGCAGTCGAATACCAGGATTGCTATTTATTATATCACGCCACACAGGCAACTTAATATAAATGTCGTGAGTTCGATCCAACTTGAACTGAAAACCACCACTGATAACGACGCTTATTCCTAGTATTCCTTCCAACTGATAAATACTTTTATTCCATTCCTGTCTGTTTACATACAGTTTGTTCATGTGTATTCACCACTGCAGAGGTAACAGTTTCTTCATTGCATACGCTATATAGGCTAATTATCCATGTGTGTACTGCTGTGCTGTTACCGTGTATGATATGTGAAGGGTGTGTAGAAACAGTCACTCACGCCACGATAGCTCACGTACGAGTCATGGAGGGTTGAACGCCTTGTGACAGTCAATGAACAGTTTATTTACACCACAACACGGTCACGATAACGTAGACAAAATACAGCATGTTACACAGGTCATAATAGCATACCAAAAGAAGGATCCACATTATATAATAACAATAATCCATCAAGAAGAACTACTGGCAAACGCAGTGCCCATAGTTATAGGCCTCAAATATATATGACGTCTCAGCGCTTTTTAATTCATGTACATACGACTGCTGACCATTGCAGTACTAGTAAATAATAGGCCTGTAATATTTGACGTCTCAGCGCTCTTTAATTCATGTACATAAGACTGCTGACCATCGCAGTGCTAGTAAATAATAGGCCTTCAATATATATGACGTCTCAGCGCAGTTTAACAGCTTCCTAACAGCTCCACCAAATCGCTGTACTGCAGTTAATCATAATACGGCCGGTCCAAACCTTGGCCTCACAATATAAGCCGGCATATCAAGCACTGTCTTTAATCCATCTAGAAGACTGCTGATAAATAATAGGCCTCACCAATATATGACGTCTCAACGCAGTTTAATCCATCTAGAAGACTGCTGATAAATAATAATAGGCCTCATAATATAAGTCGACATAGCAAGCAGTGTCTTTAATCCATCTAGAAGACTGCTGATAAATAATAGGCCTCATAATATAAGTCGACATATCAAGCAGTGTCTTTAATTCATCTAGAAGACTGCTGATAAATAATAGGCCTTATAATATAAGTCGACACATCAAGCAGTGTACAGGCTTCCCTCGAAAACACTGGGCTGATTTCTCCAGTCACGCCCAGGACACAAACTCTTCAAAAATGTACATAATCTTTAAACACTGGCCTGTGTACTCAAAGGCCTAAGAAACACATCCTTAATTAATATACAGTTCATCTGGGATAATCACACATAATATATCTCAGCATAAATGCCTGTACACTGGTACACATTGAAAAACACTTTACATCTCTCCTCAGTGCATTCGCCCGGTACACACTAACATTCTGTCCCAGAACACCCCAGCCAAAAACACATCCGTCGGGCTTCCCGAGAACTCTCGCTCACAGCTCAAAATAGCTTAGAACATTTAACTCACGTGGAACTCCGCCACCGTGACAAGCGTTCTGAATCTCGAAGATTCGAATGCTATACACTCATATATTTTTTTAATAAATTAACAGCCAGACAACAGCTGTTCAAGTGGGATAATCATTATAATCTATTGTACATCCGAGACTCATAACGATTACTGCCCTTGCTTAAATTTGGACTTATCAAACACTAAAAACGCTCAGCGTATTTGTTTAATTGCTGATAAGGCGAGACTGCGCTTGTCGCAAATCTGGTAATACGGGGAGACACCTTAAGGACATACAGGACTGACAAGATTACTTTAGATAAAGTAATAATTTGGTACATCTTACACACATTGTTGAGAGAGTTTACAGATGTGTTGGTGAATTCGCCTGCCAGGAAATCGGATGTTTTCAGTCCATATACCGGAAACGTGAAGAGTCTGCCTAGACAAGACAAAAAGTCTGTGTGAAGTCTGAGACAAGATAAAAGTCTGAACGAAGACTGAGAAGATAGATGAGTTATGGTGTTGTATGTTGATAGAGTGACTTTTAGTTATGAGGAGTAGAGAACAGATACTGACTCTCCCACCCACCACTCAGTGATTTTGTTTCAACTATTATCACACCGCCCCTTCTCTCTCCTTGGAGATAAGGGTAGGTACACATTAGTAACTCCACAAACAATTTAGTATCAGTACAGATAGAACGTAGAGTCAGATCCGCTAATTAATTTTCTAGTTTATTAACAACAACAAAAGATTCAGGTAAGCAAGGAAGATTAAATCAAAACCACAAAACCATACGAATGCATTTTCACACACACACACACAACACCAAAGAAAAAGCAAATGACCACAATTCTAGGGCTCTTGAAACCTACTCGTGACAGTAGAGTAATTTCAAAATATTCCGACATGGAATAATTTTGCGCGTGATGCAAAGGTCACGTTTCCGGTATATGGACTGAAAACATTCCTGAGATCGTTTCGTTTCTATTCTTTTACCATAGTTGTTGGTGGTACCAGTGAGGGTACTAATCTCTGGAACAAAGTGAGGGTAGAAGTGGACTGACGTAGAAACGCAGGACCAGCTTGGCAGTTACTCCTTGACATTTCTGGGAACGTGCTGCGCCTTTAATCTTGACCAGAGACGCGAGAACTCCAGTGACCTATCTGCACAGAACCAACCCATCAGCGGGAGCAGAACATATTATAGGAAGTTAAGTAGCCCAATAAGCTACCAATTGACCTCTTTTAAAACTAACTCCCTATCACAGCCGTGATGAAAACTTTTTTTGCTTATAATTCATTATTCAAATTTTCTAAGACCTAACGTAAATGATTATTAAATCTGTTATTTGTTATTATACAAATTTAACTTCGATTCAGTTATTTTAAATGTACTGCATGTTTGTCTCAGTCAATTTACTAAACACACTCTAAACAGAGCTATACCAGAATAATAAGAATTCCACTGAGTAAATCAGAGGTGGGGGCTTGACGAGCTGAAACTAATAATTGCTTAATCCTTCACAAAATTTGTCGGCAGATCATAGAATTAACGTGCTCAGCCAATGGCATTGTTCTCGCTTTTCCGAATGTCTTATGAACTTCAGATAGAAGTATCATTATCCTTCTGTCTATATCTCTGCCAAGAGTAATCGTATGCGACACCTTTGACGACCCACTTTAGATACTCTTGAGTTTTGGCCATTGTTGGAACACTACTGCAAAGCAGGGGTGGCAACCCGTGATAATGGTGCATACTTATTTACTCCTATTCTGAATCATTATAAGACGATTTAGATTTCTCCAAACAAATATGACAAGAAACAAAATATATCAGTGCACACCAGTCCCTCTATAACATCCTCACACCTCAGCTGTCCATGTGTAAGAAAATATACAACATTAATTGGACAGACATGCACCATTGCTAGCGTTTTGTAGATGATCCATAACAGGGTTCGGCAGCCCAGTAACTTTTGTGATCTACTTTAGAAACACTAAGATCTACCACAAATATATGTGTGATTTCAGGCGAAAAACAGGGAAAGGCGGGGGGGGGGGGGGGGGGGGGGGGGGGCGTCGAATGATGAACTTTAAAAGAAAAGACCGCGATCCTATCTCATGCAGTTCACGAATATAGTTTAGTAGCCAGCTCGAGATTTTTCATTGAGAAAAATTACCCGGGAACACCGAGATTTTACATGGTAGAAGTCTAGTCCAAAATTTATATATTTCAAAAGACTTTTTTTTATCTCCCCGCAGTCTCCTCAAGATCTACCAAATAATCCACAGAGATCTGCCGGTAGATCGGGATCGAATGGTTGCCGACTCCTGTTGTAGAGAGTTACTTATTCCTATCCTGAATTACTACTAAATGATTTCTCCAAAAGAATGTGACACGAAACGTACACATTAGTGCACAACAGTCCCTCTATAACATCCCCACAACTCAGATTTCCTTGTTGTAAGAAAATACACAAAATTGATTGGACAGACAGGCACAATTAACCTTCTGTAGAAGCCGTATACAGTTATTTACTACTATCCTGAACCACTATATGACGATTTAGATTCCTCCAAAAGAATATGACACGAAACGTAGACACACAAAAATAGCTAATTCTACTTCACAAACTGGTGTTCTTTTTTTTTTTTTAAACTGGATACCGTATATTATCGAGAGAAGATAAGAATCAACCACGATAAAATTAACTGTTTTATGTTGATTTGATTACTCACTTATCCACCTTCACTGCAGTCATTCACTTTTTTTACCCACAAGGTGACATCAACGGTGAAGAAACAGGTCAATTCCACAACTGCATATAAATTTCAGAGCGGCAGCACTTTCTGAGACAGGGCTATGTATTTAGTAGAACAAAACTCAGCCACACATCAGAACGACAAATGTCAAATGTGATCTCACATCTGTTTTTGGTATTTATACATAACGGCTTAGCTGAGGGCCAAATCTGAAGCCTGTACACATCTTTCACTCTGTTTCACTCGTAAGTATCAGCTACCGCAGTTTTCTAATAAATAACAGCACGTGCTGGGCTGTCAAGTTGTGAAAAAGTCCAGAAAACGTTTTCTGTTTAACAAGCACACACTTAAGTATGCTCTTCTCGACGCTGTTCTCGTGAAGCAGACGACGCCGTTTAATCAAGGTACAAGTAATCTGTAAACTGGTCTCAAATTTGATGACAACTCTTCTCAAGATTATCGTGCTTGAGAGTAACTGGCAGCAAAATGAAGCCACGGTGGTACTTTTTGTTGAAGTGTTCTTCAAATTGATTGAGTTTCTTCTGACACGAAAACTGCCATGTTCTTTGCCTGCTTTTATTCACAACCACGAAAGAAAGAAAATGTAAAATATTTAGACTTTTAATTAGGAATGAACGTGATTAAGATAATACATGTAACCAAACCACAAATACAAGTTTTCCCTAAATATTTTGAAGCAGCCGTAACTGGCGTCTGGTTTTGAATAAGCTTTCGTATAATTTGTTTCAGTGAAGATTTGCCAGTCGTGTCAAAGCTTCAAGAAAGAATTCATATACTTGTACCAGAAGAAATGCAAAAATACCACTCACTGCTCTTCGCTTTGACATAAATCTTAACAGCTTCTGAACCTCTCTCAACGACTGCATAGCCAGTGATATCGATCAAAGAAGACAAAATTACGTGAATGCTTCTATAGCCGATTTGCGCCATTGCTGACAAGATACTGACAGTCTGAGCTATACAGGTATGTCAAGAAAGGATCGTCTGCGACAAGACGTCGTTCTGGAAATATGTTACTAGCTGTATTACTGTTACAATGAAAGCGCATATCTCCAGAGCTTAGGGATCCAATATTACTAGCCAAGATAACTGGGATACTGTTTCTATAATGCTTCATCGTAAGAAGGAGGCACTGTTGGATGATCTAACAAATCACAGCTAAACAGACGTCAGAAAGAGGCACTGTTAAGAGCTTTGGTTTGGTTTGGTTTGGTTTTAAGGACCATGTTCATTGCACACCAACAACTCCATCAGTGCTCCGATCTCCTCCCTTAGATCACACAAGGAGGATCTCAGCACAACGCACAAACTCCGTAGCACCGGCGAGGATCCCAATGTGTGTATACATGCAGCACACATTCTATAAATATTGTTGTGGTGGATAGGTTTCCTAATTTTTAAATTTTGCTAGGGCATCAGCTGCATGGCTTACTATTTACGATTTCCAACTACCAAGGGATTTTTAACGTGCGTAACCTGCAGACGGGACCTCCTGTTTTTTCGCACTTATCTTAGAAGGTTAGGCATCAGATCTAACTACCCAGGAGATCACGGGAGGGGGAGTATGACATCATTAGTAACCACTGTGTTATGATTAAAATTCATAACGATTACGTCGGTGTAATAGTTGGCTCGACAAGGTTCATTTTCTGATAATTTTATACGGACTTACTTATTAATAAAGGAAATGACGTCATGCTGATATGGTGTAGGGCAGACGTGAACATTTTGAAGCAGAAGTGAGTTGCTCGTCTGCAAGGAGAGATGCGGCTTCTGTTTGAAAGTGAGTGGACGTATGTGTATTGAGCTCCTGCAGTATACTGTGTTTTTCCTGCATCATTCCATCACCAGGACATCAATATACTTAGTTGATTTATTATATTCAGGAAAATTATATTTATTCATGAAGATCTCAATGGGACTGTGATAAATAAAGTTTGTATGATTGCCATTGACCAGCGTTTGATAGTGAACGGACTATCAATTGTTTTTCTAGTTACTTTCTGTAATAGTTTTGAGTATCGTGGTGGAAAACTACTTCCTGCGTGCTTTTTGCTTATCGAAGGAAGTGATTTCGTCAACATAGTCTATTGATCTCGGCAGTTCAAATTTATTACAGAGAAGTGGCAGCGCTTGGAGGCAATTATGTCAGAACCCTCGAGACTATGAATAATTTTATTTGTAGTCAAGCATAGAAAAGTTATATCACAAGAATGACATGATGCTTCTGTGCATAATAATAATAGTAAAACAGTTTTAGCTCAAAAACTTGTTCCGATCTTGAAATTTTCCGTCTTAGAAAATGTGCCGTTTGGATTGGCCCATCGTAGTCCATTCATCCATTTGGCGCTGAGTACATGTACATATACCTGACATGTTACTGTTATAACAAACGTACATAGATCTAAAAATGTTACTACTATAACAAGAAATGAAACAACTGAAATGTTACTTTTGAATTGAAAGTGCACGTCTGAAATGCAGTTTCTGCATTGTAAATGCGCACCGGTCCTATGGTATTGTTCTAAAACATGGAGAACAACGGAGACTAAAACCTAGAAGTTACAGACTTTCATACATCGGTGTTTCTGTAGAATAGAACAGGCATGTGCACACCTTAGTCTGTCAAGATGTACTTCCATTTTTTTCAATGAGGCTGTGGTCTACCAAATACAAATTTCCATTGTAGCTACTTTTACAATTTTTCAACTGTAAAGAATAAAATAACCCCACATGGGTATGAAATGTTTATTAATTGAAGACCAAAAAAAACATATATATATGCTTGTTCAAGGAAACCGACATGACATTAGTAAGAACAAATTCAAACATATAATATTTAATTACAAAAGATATAATGACACATACTTTCTAAATGATGATTTGAACTGCGTCGATTTAACTAAGTCCTTAAATTTCGATGCAAAAAATATTCTACTGTAAAAACAAAAGATTTAATTAAAGAATAAGAAAAAAAAACCCTTTTAAATGTCAGGCGGCCCACCTAAAATCTTTCACCGGTTCACTGGAATACCGCGATTGGCACAGGGGAATAGAGGAATTAAAACGGTGTGACAACATCACCAATGTGGAATTGATGACAAGAACCAGACAAATACCAGTGTAATAGAAGGTGATGACACGCTGACAAATATAGAACGCTGTAACAGAAACAAAGAAAAAAGGACACGGAGTCATGGATCTCGATGGCAACATGCTGCTCTACAGTGGTGTACCCACATCTGAAAGAGCTAAAGGGGGCGTGGTTTGCATTGTGGCCAAAAACCAAAAAGATAGTATCAAGGGATGGAACTTTGTCTCGGAGCGCATTATGGTTGTAAAACTAAAAGAATGAGAAACCATAGTCAGCCTGGTCATAGTGTATGGGCCAAATGAGGATGAGAGAGCAGAGGTCAAGGAGGAATTCTTCGAGCTGCTTTAAAGGACAGTGGATGACTGCCTAAATGAAATTATCATGCTCGGAGATTTCAATGCCAGAGTTGGAAATGGCCATGCTAGATGGGGTGGAGTTATCGGAAGATATGGAGAAGATACTCTCAATGACAATGGAAAGCGACTCCTTAGATTCGGCAGTGAGCAGAATCTGATTATTACAAACACAAAGTTCCCCCATAAGCGCATACATGCATACACTAGATGTGAACCAACAAAGAATGAGAAGTCAGTGATCGACTATGCCATCGTTAGGAGGAGCTCATTCAAATATGTCCGGGATGCTAGAGTCTGGAGGGGGCCAGAGATTGGAAGTGATCACTACCTGCTTACAATCAAAAGAACAACTGAAAGAGTTGCTCAGCCTAGGAACTGCCCAACATCACGCAAGAAACCAAGTAAACAAACGGGAGAAATGAGCATTAAGACCTACGAGCTGAGAGAGCCAGAAATTAAGACCAGATATCAGGTGCTTATTGCTACAACAGTGAGAAACAAAGAAGAACAACCTGATGACTTTGAAACCATGTGGCTTAAATTCAAGGACATCATAAAGACAGCTGCTGCAGAAGCATGTGGTGAAGTCCGACTTGGGAACAAGAGAAAGAGGACACCTTGGTGGACAGAGGAAGTCAAAGAGAAAATAAGAGAGAAGAAAATGGCACGGAAACAATACTTAGGAGCTAAAAACACAGCAGGACAAATAAAGGAATATATATAATATGTGATACTTAGAACAGAAGCAAAGAACAAGGTGCTAGCAGCAAAACAGAAGTCCTGGGAAGAATTTGGAGAAAAGCTAGAAAAAGATGCGCAAGAAAACCAGAAATTGTTCTATGAGACCCTAAAGAACATGAGGAAGGAAAAACAATGCCCTCTCAAATTTATAAAGGACAAGCAAGGAAAATTGTTTACTGCCCCGAAGGAAGTAATTGAAAGATGGAAAGAATATTTCTCAGAACTCCTTGATGGTGAGCAAGGTCAAGTATCAGAAATGATAACCACTAGCACAGAAGAGGAAACCAATGGTGGTGAAGATGACATAAAGATGGAAGAACTGAAGGCAGCACTGGAGAAAATCAAGATGGGCAAACAGCAGGGCATGATGGTATAACACCAGAAATGGTTAAGTACATGGGAGCATCAGGTGACCTATTACTCTTAAGGGTCCTACAGGCAGCGTGGTGCAACAAGACCATACTAAAGGTTTGGGAGATTGTCATCATAACACCAATTTTCAAAAAAGGTGACAATCGACAATGTGGAAACCACAGAGGCATATCCCTTCTCAGTGTCCCTGGCAAAATCTACTCTAGAATCCTAGAGCAGAGACTCCGACGCCTAGCTGAGCCACAATTGGATGAGATCCAGTGCGGATTCCGAGCAAACCGAAGTACTCAAGACCTAATCTTCACACTCAGACAGCTGAGTGAAAAGGCGCTTGAGTATAAGAGTGAGATCAATCTTTGTTTCAAAGATCTGGAAAAGTCGTTTGACAGGGTCCCCTGGAGCAAACTTTGGGACTGTTTGGCAAGGAAGAACATTCCATCATCTCTGATTCATGCTATACAGAGCTTCTACAAGTCTTGCAGAAATTATGTGAGGACAGCAAACCATAAGTCAGAAGAGTTCAGGACCACCACTGGTGTAAGACAATGTGATATCCTGTCACCTTATCTTTTCATACTCATGGACGATGTTATCAAGGCATGTAAGGAGAGAACAAGAAAGTATTCAGTGGGGTACTGGAAGATGAGACAGGTATGTATTTCACAGCTGGCATTTGCTGATGATGTTGCCCTGATTGCTAAATCAGAGGCACATCTCCAATCCAACCAGCAAGTCTGGAAGGAAGCGCTGGAGAAGATAGGGATGGTTGTTGCGTGCATATTTTGACGCACATATTACAAAAATCGATATGGCTATTTAATATGGAAAAGATATAGACATTCATTCATTTGTGTATGAAAATGCTGTCTATGGGGAAGGCTAGATAATCCATAATTGTTTTACCCTTTTGATTATAGGAGTAATCGTTCTTGATATTAATTCGGCGCATGGATACGACACCCTTGTCCGTACCTATTTCTTAGGGCCAGAAAATAGATTAATTTGCTTATTATGTTTATGGCCTGAATTCATATGTATTACATATTATTAGTACAAGTAGAATCAGTCCTATATTGTATATTTTGGATGGGTAGGCAGGACTATATTCTTGTTACACCGCTCTAGCGGAAATAGGAGTTGTCTTGTCTAGTCGTGATGAGTTCCGATGTACCGTGACAATGGCGGGTACGCATTTTTCCAGGGCTGGTATATTCTTCAGTAAAAATGATTTACGAAGTGGTTTTTCTTCTATAGGAGATTGTGTCTCTACTAGAGTTGTGTTAGAGACTTTCCTAATGTACGGTACCATGTATGATTCGGACTCCAGGTAATTCCAGTCCCTGTTTTGATGATCTCAGGTCGGTTAGGCCTAGCGGGAATTTTGTGCTTCGCAACGCTAGGGTCAAGTTTGTATCGACGGAGATGACAGGCTCCATACTGTAATTATATCTACGTGAGGTAACTGGATTACGGTAGATCTGTGTGGAGGAACTTTATGAAATTATGCATATGTATTGCAAATTAACTTTGGCTTATATATATATCCTCCTGTGAGCGAGTGAGCGACAACTCAGGTAGGCGGCCATGTTACATTCCTGTCATCGTATTTTTTGAATCCCTGTCCAAAGAACGGAACATGTATCTTATTATTCGGACAGTGGCAAGGAGATCTCAATTTTGATAGAAACCCCTTATCGTGGTTTCACAATATGATAAACTGTGAATATAAAGCAACTTTAGTTACTTACCGATCCGCCTTCACTGACGCGCTTAGTCAGATAGGGGATGCGGCCATTGATGTACTACCTATTATTTATGAATGTGCCATGACATAGGATCTACTATGTATGCCTGCAAATTGATATGTCAACATACCCATGATTTACTCGTTATGTCCCAGTGTGAGCGTCCAAATAAACTGTGTAAACAAAGATTCCAGCAGTCTGCATTGGTGCCTTGTAGACACAAGTGAATGAGTGTTTAGATTGGTCAGAACACGAACAGTACACCATTCGCGTTAAACACACTCTACACTTCTACCCATATATACACCATCCTGCGTCGGTTGAAGTGACCAAGTTTAGGGCCTGCTTCCCCTGGAGCCTTAGAGGGAAACTACTGTTTACAGCTGCCTTTGCCTTCCCTAACTTAGGACTAGGGTGAGTTACCCATTTACAGCTGGGTAGACTGGAGCATGCCTGATCTCAACAACTCTGTACACTACAATGGACACATACAGTAGTGGCACCACAAACAACATGCTACAGTGATTGATAGTGGAGCTTTACAGAAGAAAGAGAACACACCACACTTTACAGAAGGTTTACAGTATACAACTGACACTTCTTTATAGACTGACATTTTACAGTGTGTGTGTGAAAGCAACTTTACAGTGGGAAAGAAATTTTACAGTGGTGAGCCAGATCCCTGGGTCCAGCCTACGCAGTCTTGTGTTGAGAATCACATTTTACAGTTACAAGAACATTTGTTTGACCACATCAACACCAGTAGGACAGCTATACAATCAATGTCAGCTTGACCTGTTCTGACAAGTGTAGCAATATCTGGGTCAGCACTTGTTGACATTTGGCACAATACAGTCAGTGTTCTAAACCAGTGATTGTTTATCCTGCTGTAATACAAGAGCATTGTTGAACATAAAGTGCAAATTTCATCGGTGGATCTTCTAATGTGCTCAAAAAAATTGGACAGTGTAATAGTTAGAATGCAAATCTATTACTCAATAAAGTGGTAGTCTAATTTATTAAAACTGAGCATACAGTACTATACATTGCAACTACAACACATTGCATGATATGATACACACATTGATGATTTATATATATTTATGTTTATATATTATTTGTTTATATGTGTGATTGTTATGTCTTTGCGGGCCTGGATGGGAGGTGACTAGAACAGGAAATACCGAGTGATATTGGTCTTGTTCTGGCGTTCTATAGGGAGCAATTTCTTAATTGAAATTTGCATGCAACATAGTTTGCAAATATATTTGGTTAGTTGTGACGACTGTTTCATATTTGTATTTGTAACATTTTTTTCTGTTCTTTATTTTTGTTTGATTTGTTTGTATAATTGTAGGTCTCATCTTTCTTTTCATTTCAGTTTTTTACACCCTTATGTTTATACACTGTGGCGTTATTTGTCTTGTTATCTTATTGCAGTTATCAGCACGGTTTCTGTGATCATTTTTTTCATTTCTCCTATTTAATTTAATTTGATCTCTGCAAATGTTTTCAGATTGTGTTTTCTTGTTTGTCCTTTGTAATGTCTTTAGTTGACATATGACATAGGAGGTATAGTTGTATACACTTATAGTATAGTACAGATCAGTACTTGATGATTATTTTCCACAGGTACTCAAGTGATCATTGATTACATTAAGGTATACAAGACCTTTGTAAGGCTTGTCTCCCACAGTATTTGAGATACAGTTATTGTTGTCCACAGGTACTCAAGTTATCATTGGGTATTATAAACCATACAAGTTTTCACTAAGACTAAGTCTATGGTATAGACTTGTCTCCCATTAAAGTGAAATAAGGTAATTTATTTACTTTTTCAGGTTTCTGATTTAAGAAGACAAGATGTCAACATTAGATTACTTTATTGCACAAGGAAAATCCCTTGATAAGACTGGGAAAGACTTAGAACAATGGACTGTTGCTCAATATGACAAAGCATTAGCTGCTGAAGAGAGAAAAGCTGCTGCTGAGGAAAAAAAAGCTGCGGCTGAGGAGAGAAAACTTCAAATAGAAGAAAAAAAAATTAGAAGCTGCTGCTGAAGAGAGAAAAGCTGCTGCTGCTGCTGAAGAGAGAAAAGCTGCTGCTGCTGCTGCTGCTGAAGAGAGGAAAGCTCTAGCTGAAGAAAAAAGATTAGAAAAAGAAGCTGATACTGCTGCTGAACTAAAGAAATTGCAGATGCAAGTGGAGGAAAGGAGATTTGATGCAGAACAGAAGAAATTAGAAGCTGCTGCTGTTGCTGCAGCTGAACAAAAAAAATTAGAAGTTGCTGCAGAACAGAAGAAATTAGAAGTTGCTGCAGAACAGAAGAAATTAGAAGCTGCTGCAGAACAGAAAAGATTAGATAGAGAAGCTGAAGAGAGAAAAGCAATAAGAGAACATGAATTTGAGTTAGAGAAATTAAAATTGACAAGTATGAGTAATGTTAATCAGGCATCTAGTGGTAATGGTAAACCCTTTGTGTACAAGGTCAAGGTACCAGCGTTCAACTCTGCCAGTGATGATATAGCATTCTGGCTTGATAGATTTGAACGTGCTTGTCGTGCTCATAATGTTGACAAATCACAGTATGTGAATCAGTTGTCTGAAAATCCAAAGGGGAGTCTCTGAGTAAGTTATATTTCGTCGAAGAGGCCGACAAGGATAGTTATGATGCTGTTAGAGCAGTTTTGATGAAGAGATATCAGCTGTCTGAGGAAGGTTATCGTCTTTTGTTTAAAACAATGAGACCTAAGGTAGGTGTAGAATTCTCAGAATTCATCTCAAAAGCACGAATTACACTTTCACGATGGATTGAATTATCCAAAACAGAGAAAACATTTGATGGTCTTACGGATTTATTGCTAAGAGACAAGGTCATGTCTTCGGTAAATAAATCATTCCTAGAGTTCTTACATGAGCGTAAACCTAGTACATTAAAGCAAATGGAAGAATATTGTGACCAGTATGCCACGGCACACCCTGACATGATTCTTAGTAACTCTAACATTAAAGAGAGTATGCCAGTTGCTTCGGCAACAGAATATAATCAGAATTACTCACACAAATTCCAAGGAGCTAAAAATAAATTTGATAAAAAGGTTAATTGGAATAAGTATCAAAACCAAGATAACCACTCAAATCAGGGTTCTTCTTCGAAGAACTGGAATCGGGCTGATAGTCCTCGACACGCGAGGGGTACCCATAATGTTAGAAATTCTCGGAAAAGGAGTAGCTATAGGAACTACCCAAGTGCTTCATGGAGACAAAAAAACCAATATTACAGGGATACTCAATATAATGAGCGTGATGATTATGATCATGAATATTATGATTCAAACCCAAATAGGGGTTATAACAGAGGCAATAATAATTATAGAGACAATTATAACCGAGGTAGATCACAACACAAAAGACATGGTAAATCTTATTACCAGGCTAACTCTGCACAACAGGAGTTCCACGACACCGATAATCAGAATAATGATAAAAAAGACTCCAATAGTGTAGCAAATTCCGCTTTCGATTTTGCTAGAGCATCTCAGTGTTCGCAATGCAAAACATTATTCGATCCAACCACAGTTTCTACTTTAAGCTGCGGTCACCCGCTTCCCGCGCTCCATGCGTCAATCGCGCATAATGGAAGGGGTGCTCTTGTCTTTAATAGGGGCCTAATAGATGGTACTCCGGTATCAATTCTTTTCGATTCGGGGTGCACTACCATCGGAGTGAGGCAATCACTCGTAAATCCTTCTCGAGCTACAGGCAATATAGTCAAATGTGTAACATTTGGTGGCACATTGGAGAAGTACTCCACTGCCATTATCAATATTGCTACGCCTTTCTTTACAGGAGAGGTGCAAGCATGTCTCTTGCCGAATCCGATCGCTGATCTTATCATCGGTCGCATTCATGGAGTGAAAGAATGCACTCCACAACAAATTTCTAATTGGGAAAATGTTAATATGCAATCTGCTAATGCAGTAATCACTAGGGCTCAAGCTCTTAATATGCCGCAATCTTCACATTCTGAAGATAATGATGCGCAGATCCAAGATGATCCCTTGGAGATTTCCCATGATTCCTTTATAAAACAGCAGGAAGATGATCCTACTCTAAAGAAATTCTTTACTCTGGCAACAAAATGTGATCCGAATAAGGATACAAATCGTAAATCATGGATTACGATGAAGAATGGCGTACTTGTACGTATGGTACAAGACTCCGCTAAGTCCATTCATTCTCAAATCCTTGTGCCTAAAAATATGAGAGTTAAAATCTTACAGCACGCTCATGATTCGCAGTGTGCTGGACATATGGGTTTTTCCCGTACTAAAGCTAGAGTTCTTCAATCTTTCTTTTGGCCTGCTGTGAATAAGGACATACGAATCTATTGTCGATCTTGTAAAGTATGTCAAGAGATTAAATCCAGAGGTCCACGCCATGATGCACCTATTCAGGCTGCAGACATTCCAATTCGACCATTTCAAAAAATGGCGATAGACATCATTGGTCCATTTAAGATAAAGTCTGCTAGAGGACACCAATTTATTTTGACGTGTGTTGATATGTGCACACGTTGGCCGGAGGCTGTTCCTCTAAAGAGCATAACTACTGCTGATGTCGCAGATGCTCTTTGGTTAATATTTTCTCGTCTGGGATTTCCAGCAGAAATATTATCCGACCATGGTACCCAACTCATATCGGATACCATGTCTCAAGTAATGTCGACTCTTAAGATAGAGAGATCGCTGAGTAGTATTTATCATCCTATGTCCAATGGGATGGTGGAACGTCTGAATAGAACTCTGAAAAACCTACTAGGTAAGATAACAGAAGATCATCCTCAGGATTGGGATAGGGTTTTACCCGCGGCTCTCTTTGCATATAGAGAGGTCGCCAACGAACATACAGGATTTTCTCCCTTTGAACTTGTCTTTGGCGCGAAACCGCGAGGTCCTATGTCCTTACTTCATGATCTTATAACTGCTGATAATATTGTCGATGACACAAAATCCTCTTATGAATATGTCATCGCACTTAGACACAAGATTATTGAAGCATGCAAATTGGCAACTGCTTCTTCTGAATTTGCGAAACAGAAGGCAAGGGAATTTGCCAATAAAAAGAGATGTTTGCGACAACTTTGTCCAGGTGACAAAGCATTTGTCTTGCTACCTTGTAGGGAAAATAGACTTCTTATTTCTTGGAAAGGTCCGTACGATATAATATCAAAAGTTTCCGATGTTGACTATATCGTCGATATTGATGGGAAGCGTAAAACCTTCCACATCAACATGCTCACGGAATTCCATGAACGTCCTGATTATTTACAACCTGTTTTCCAGGCAACGGACGATTTTCCAGTCCAACATGGACAGTACTCATCTCTGTCAGTAATACAGGATGAGGAAACGAGTTTCTCGGATGTAAATTTACCTTTTCCAATGATTCCTCTTCACTCTAATGAATCATGGAAAGATGTTGCAATTTCTCCAGAATTATCTCCAGGAGAGCAGAAACAAGTTTCTACTATGTTAGAACAATTTCAGGATGTCCTTACTGACATTCCTGGTCAAACTGATGTCATTCAACATGACATTATTCTTACTGACCATAGTCCTATAAGAGTCAGACCGTATCCTATCCCGATACATTTTCAAGCACAGGTAGAGAAAGAGTTGGATGAGATGATAGAGTTAAAAATTATTGAACCATCCACATCAGCATATTCTTCGCCGATGGTTATTGTACGAAAAAAAAGACAATAACATACGTCTTTGCGTGGATTATCGCAAATTGAACCAAGTGACTAAATTTGATGCTGAACCTATGCCTTTACTAGAAGAGCTACTTACGAGACTATCGAATTCTCATTTCTTTACTAAACTCGATTTGTCTAAGGGATATTGGCAAGTTCCATGATCCGAACACGCCAAACCGTTTACTGCTTTTTCGACGCCTAGGGGTCTATTCCAATGGAATTTCATGCCTTTCGGTCTTATGAACGCCCCTGCAACATTCGTACGCATGATGCGTCGAATCCTATCTCATCGCTCAGATGTCATTGCGTATCTTGATGACATCTGTCTTTTCAGTGATACTTGGAACGATCACTATAATGGGATAAATGAACTATTGTCTATCTTACGCGAGCATAACCTGACAGCGAAACCATCGAAAGCATGTATTGGTTTTAGCGAAATATCTTTCTTAGGACACCGTGTTGGTCATGGGTTCCTAAAAACAGAAGACCATAATACAAGTAAGATACTTAACATTTCTATTCCTAAGACTAAAAAGCAAGTGCGAAGTCTCTTAGGTCTAATACAATTTTATGGACGATTCATCCCGAATCTGTCCTCCATTATGTCACCTCTTTCTTCCTTGATAAAGAAAGGGTCTCCTAATGTAGTCCATTGGACTCAAGAATGTCAATCCTCTTTGGATAAGGTTAAAACTATGTTTTCTACTTCACCTATCCTAGTATTGCCTTCTAAGGATAAGACATTTATTCTTCGTAGTGACGCTTCATCCACCGGGATTGGAGCAGCACTAATGCAAGAGTACTCTGGAACTCTGCATCCTGTGATGTATATTTCTCGGAAATTAAATGCCGCAGAGAAGAATTACTCGGTCCTAGACCGTGAATTATTGGCTATGGTTTGGTCAATCCTTAAACTGCAAAGATTTCTCCTTGGCGCGCATTTCATTGTGGAAACTGACCAGAAAGCTCTTACGGCTATTCAGAGTAAAAATCTGAAGAGCGCAAGATCAACGCGATACGCGATTGCTTTGCAGCCATTTCATTTTTCGGTGCGAGCTATCCGTGGGTCAGAAAATGTGATGGCAGATATTTTGTCTAGATGCCCACATGATTCATAACTGTTATACAACTTTGATACAGTTGTTCCTATGTTGAAATGTGTACACATATGTAATATCATATATTGATTGTAACACTACTTAGCGGTTCATTGATATTTATTCACCGCTGATCTTTCAAGGTTTTTTTCGTCTTTGATGATCATGATGTTAAGATATCTTAGATGAAATTTATGTATAAACTAATGTACAAATTGTGTCATTGCTAATATTGTAGTATGCGTTGGTGACACCTCTCTGGAAATATTTATACTTAGAGAAGTACTTTCTCTAAGGTCAGAAAACTTATGCTTATCATCTGCGCATTGTTATTGGTGCGTTGTGAGCCTATTGTATGTTGCTCCTAGATGTATTTTAAAAAAAAAATGTACCATTTTTTTTTCTTGAGGGGTGTGGTAATCTGTTGCGTGCATATTTTGACGCACATATTACAAAAATCGATATGGCTATTTAATATGGAAAAGATATAGACATTCATTCATTTGTGTATGAAAATGCTGTCTATGGGGAAGGCTAGATAATCCATAATTGTTTTACCCTTTTGATTATAGGAGTAATCGTTCTTGATATTAATTCGGCGCATGGATACGACACCCTTGTCCGTACCTATTTCTTAGGGCCAGAAAATAGATTAATTTGCTTATTATGTTTATGGCCTGAATTCATATGTATTACATATTATTAGTACAAGTAGAATCAGTCCTATATTGTATATTTTGGATGGGTAGGCAGGACTATATTCTTGTTACACCGCTCTAGCGGAAGTAGGAGTTGTCTTGTCTAGTCGTGATGAGTTCCGATGTACCGTGACAATGGCGGGTACGCATTTTTCCAGGGCTGGTATATTCTTCAGTAAAAATGATTTACGAAGTGGTTTTTCTTCTATATGAGATTGTGTCTCTACTAGAGTTGTGTTAGAGACTTTCCTAATGTACGGTACCATGTATGATTCGGACTCCAGGTAATTCCAGTCCCTGTTTTGATGATCTCAGGTCGGTTAGGCCTAGCGGGAATTTTGTGCTTCGCAACGCTAGGGTCAAGTTTGTATCGACGGAGATGACAGGCTCCATACTGTAATTATATCTACGTGAGGTAACTGGATTACGGTAGATCTGTGTGGAGGAACTTTATGAAATTATGCATATGTATTGCAAATTAACTTTGGCTTATATATATATCCTCCTGTGAGCGAGTGAGCGACAACTCAGGTAGGCGGCCATGTTACATTCCTGTCATCGTATTTTTTGAATCCCTGTCCAAAGAACGGAACATGTATCTTATTATTCGGACAGTGGCAAGGAGATCTCAATTTTGATAGAAACCCCTTATCGTGGTTTCACAATATGATAAACTGTGAATATAAAGCAACTTTAGTTACTTACCGATCCGCCTTCACTGACGCGCTTAGTCAGATAGGGGATGCGGCCATTGATGTACTACCTATTATTTATGAATGTGCCATGACATAGGATCTACTATGTATGCCTGCAAATTGATATGTCAACATACCCATGATTTACTCGTTATGTCCCAGTGTGAGCGTCCAAATAAACTGTGTAAACAAAGATTCCAGCAGTCTGCATTGGTGCCTTGTAGACACAAGTGAATGAGTGTTTAGATTGGTCAGAACACGAACAGTACACCATTCGCGTTAAACACAGTCTACACTTCTACCCATATATACACCATCCTGCGTCGGTTGAAGTGACCAAGTTTAGGGCCTGCTTCCCCTGGAGCCTTAGAGGGAAACTACTGTTTACAGCTGCCTTTGCCTTCCCTAACTTAGGACTAGGGTGAGTTACCCATTTACAGCTGGGTAGACTGGAGCATGCCTGATCTCAACAACTCTGTACACTACAATGGACACATACAGTAGTGGCACCACAAACAACATGCTACAGTGATTGATAGTGGAGCTTTACAGAAGAAAGAGAACACACCACACTTTACAGAAGGTTTACAGTATACAACTGACACTTCTTTATAGACTGACATTTTACAGTGTGTGTGTGAAAGCAACTTTACAGTGGGAAAGAAATTTTACAATGGTCATAAGCAGCTCTAAAACAAAATCCATGGTGATATCACGAGAAGAACGAAGACATCAGATTAAGCTTGGAAAACAGGTCCTGGAGCAGGTCGACCACTTTAAATATCTCGGAGCTATTATAGACCGAAAGGCAGGCATCAAAGAAAAGTTGGCCACTCGAAAAGCAGCAGCTGGGAGACTTTTTCAGGCCATAAATCGAGGATTCCTCAGCAAGAGAGAGGTTGGTAAGAAAACGAAGATGGCTGTATACCGCTCCACCTATGTCCCAGTCTTGACATATGGATGCGAGTCATGGGCAATGACTAAAACCCACAAAAGCCAGATCCAAACCTCAGAAATGAGGTATCTGAGGAAGGTGGTTGAAGTAACAAGAAGAGACATGGTCCGCAAATAGACGATACGTCAAGGCCTAAAATCCCACTCCCTGTAGACCCAAGTAGAACAGTCCCAACTAAGATGGTTTGGCCATGTCTGCAGAATGGGAGAAGATCCGTTACCACGACAAGCATGGGAAACAAAGAGCCAGGGATCCAGACCCCGAGGACGACCCAGAGTCCGCTGGGAGGACAACATTAGACAATCTTTGAAGGACCAAGGACTAGAATGGAACCAGGCCAGGAGGAAGACAGCCGATAGGATAGTCTGGCGCTCTCTCTTCCAAACCTCTACACCTCACGGTAGAAGGGGAACGACTAAGTAAGTAAGTAAACATTCTTTCCCCATCTTCTTCTTCTTCTTCTTCTTCTTCTTCGTTCGCCCTGAAAAGGACGGTGGTTGCGTTGTGTCTGTTTACGCCTAAGCTGTGATATCTGCACCTTTCGGTCGACACATCCGACTTCAGCACGGCATTATTTAGGGACCGGGTTTGCCTTCCCATTGCGATCCGCACTCGCTCAGCCAGACTGCACTGCTGCAGACTGTTTCCAGGACCACCACGTGGAGGTGGAGTGCGGTCTTGACCAGCTCTGGTTCGCTGGTCCGGATGCAAGCAGTACAGCTGTGGGTCGCTGACTGCATTCACTATTGCTGCATCTTGGGATCCCATTTCCCCATCTGAACAAATGAATACATTTCAAGAATTGATTTTTTTTTCAATCATAAATTATTATAGATGTAAATACAAAATAACAAAAAATTGGCATACACAGGCCGACTTACCTTTGAATATTCAGGCCGTGCCAGAGGGCCTGCGTCCCCCTAACTTCCAAAGCGAACTAAGTCAAATCAAACATTTGCTAATGAAAGTCACAGCTGTCATAAACAAACACAACAGTACAAGCACTTGTAAGTGGACTATTTCTACACAAGCTGAACAAGAATTGTTGCCTTGGATACGTATTATCATCATTATGGAAATCGTTTCAGCCACTTAAGCTGGGTTTACATTGGTTTAGGACAAATCGTCCTTAATACACACACACACGTTTCTTGAAAAAAAAATTACTAGATGACACATCTTCGTGGTTTAAGGGTAGGTGGCGAACTTATAATTATTAATCCGTCTAGTCATGAAAGGTGATATTAAAATCAATACTATTAGTGTAATAGCCCTGATTATGTCTAAGTTCCTATAACCAAACTAACTTGTTAATTAAGTGGGCCATCTGCATTTATGACTGCATGCTCCATAAAAAGCACAAAATGAGATGACATCATCATTATTGTTGCCTTGGATACCTATTATCATCATTATTGTTGTCTTGGATACCTATTATCATCATTATTGTTGCCTTGGATACCTATTATCATCATTATTGTTGTCATCTCATTTTGTGCTTTATATGGAGCATGCAGTCATAAATGCAGATGGCCCACTTGCTAAAGCACAAACTCTCGCAGAGGTAGGTCTTGTATCATTTTGTTTTACATAATAATGTTGCCTGCCCCATCCATGCACGACCTCAAAATAGTCGATTTTTAAGACATATGTTGGGGGGGGGGGGTGTAGTTCTAGCGGTACTGCTAGTCTTTCTTTGTCTCCACAGAGACCCACCCCCCACCCAACTACTCCTGGTGGATATCGATTATATCGAATCAATATTCTTAGAATTATATCAATCACTGTTGTTCAGCAAGAATTGTGTCGCCGTTACCCTGTATTATGCTGATCACTTCGTCTTCTTCATTTTATTGCAGTTTTCTATAGTTCTATCGGCTATTTTTTTTTTATAAACACAATCACAACAATAAATCACAAACCATTTAATGTTTTATGCACGGGAATATGAAGTGATTGATACTCTGAATATGCATTTATACGCATCGAGAGGTAGGGTGATCAGTTACCTTCCTCGTTGCCTTTTCCTACCCTAACTCAAGAGCAAAGTCAGGTACCCCTTTACAGGTGGGTAGGCTGGAGCATGATATACCGTGTAGAGCAGACAGTACCAACAGTTCTAGAGTGAGCAAATACCCGGTACCTTTGCCGCAAGAGACCAGCGCTTTTACCACTCCATAAATCGGACGCTCTTCAACCAAGTGAACGCCTAATTATTTTAAGGTTTGTTTTGTAAAAGTTTGTAAGGGGGGGGGGGGGGGGGGCGGGGGGGAATTTAAAAACACGGTATGTTATAACAAATACATTTAAACTAATTTTGTATTTTAGTGATTAAGCGCGGTCAAAATAAGTTAATAAAATTTTTTTTTAAATTTTTTAAAGGATTGTGTTAGGAAAAAAAAACCTATTCCAGTAAACCATTCCAAGAGGCCCCCATGTTGTTTCCGGGGGTCTCTGCGGAGACAAAAAAAGAATACGACTCTTGCTTCCTAGCTCTTTAAGTCCCAACAGCCGGTATACTGTACTTCCTTCTAGACCCATTTGGCCCAATCAACAGTATACTGGCTTTCGTATCTCTTGATGCTTTCTAGGGCTGTTTTCTAATTTTGACAACTCAGAAACGCTATTTCTTAAAGTATAGCCATTCATTTTGGACTTTTTATTATTTATGCAGATGAACATTTTAAAAAATTCTTTCCAAACAACAACAATAAAAACGCACTGGGGTGGCCATTTTTGCTTGGGCCAAGCCCACTTTTTTGCTTGGGACTGAAAGAGCTAGCTAGGGCACATCGTTAGAGATGACTAACACGAGGTTGTGTATAGGGCTGGCAGTCTCATTATACACAACTAATTGCTACATAAACCACTACAGGAAGGGCAAATAAATGCTTTGAGGCTAGCTTCCTGCAAACAGAAAAAAAGGGGGAGTGAGGGTGCAGCTGCACCAGTGGCTCCATGCCCCATAAGGAACGTAAAGAGAATTGAGTGAAGGAATGATGTTGCAAGGGGGAAAGGTCAGCTGCTGACGGTCGTTATGATATAAGAGGTGATCTGAACTTTTTTGTTGGCACCACCCGTGGCAGTTTAAGGTTATGCACAAATAAAGTCCTGTTGTGTCCACAAGCATAGGTTTGTGCGCGAGGCCCCTAAAAGCACGAGGCCTTAGGCAAAAGCGGTGCCTAAAACCGCCAATTGGCATCACCATTCAAGAGATTCGTTGAGCCAGACGCCCAGAACATTGAAGTGTCAGTGACCCGCTTAAACTTTTTGAAAAATTCGTGTCACTATATCATCATCATCATCATCATCATCATCATGGTCGTTGCCATCGTCATTTTTCTTTGCGCTCCTTGCGGGGCATGGAGCCATCTCTGCGGCTGGTCCGCTTGCAGGTAGCCTGCATCAAGCATTCACATGCTCTTGTAGTAGTAGTTAGTCTTACTTGATGAGATTGCCAACCCCTTGCACAATCTCATATTAGTCGCTTTGTACAATATGCCCAAGGGCGAGGTATGCCTTTTCTTTCTTTGTCTCTTTAGGAACCTCCGTGAACTACAGGGTACAAACTTTGCATGCAAATTTCGTATTTTGTTCCACATAGATACCATGAAGTAAAAGATACCCCAGACAAAAGTTATCTGAAAACAATTTCATCAACGATTCAATAATATCTGTGAGCAGAGATTGAAGGTTTGTCTTAGGCCGTATTTGTTTGTAGAGTTGGGATGTTTGCTGAGATATTATCTGTGAGCGGAGGCGGGAGGATTGCCTGAAATAATATATGTGAGTTTAGTTGAGAAGATTACCTAAGATAATTTCTCTGAGTCGAGCTAGAGTAGGATATACCTGTTAATGGAGATCGAAGGCTTGTCGGAGATGATATCAGTAATCAGAGTCGAAAGATTTGCCTGTAGAAGTATCTGCGATTGAAACTTGGAAGGTTTGTCTGAAATAGTTTATGTGAGTAGAGACGGAAGATTTACCTGTTGTAATATCTACGACTGAAACTAGGAAGGTTTGCCTGTGTTAACAGCTGTGATTGAAGTTTAAAACGGGTGCCTGAAATAATATCTGTGAGTTTAGCTGAGCGGTTTATCTAAGATTGCGGCTAGAGTATGAGATATATGTTTATAGAGATCGGTGGTTTTAAGAGACAGTATCTTGGAAGTTTGCTTGAAATAATATTTAAGTTTAGCTGAAGGTTTATCCAAGATAACCTCTATTAATTGAGATCGGAATGTTGTCAGAGATAATATCAGTGAATGGAGGCGGAAGGTTTACCTGTGATAATATCTGTAATTGCAGCATGGAAGGTTTACCTGAAATATTATCTGTGAGTTTAGCTGAGATGTTTATCTAAGATAATATCTCTGAATCGAACTAGAGTAAAGGGTTATCAAAGATAATATCTCTGATTCGAGACATGTGTTAATGGAAACAGGAAGCTTGTCAGAAACAATATCTTGAAACGTGCCTGAAATAATCTTGAAGCCTCCTGTCTTATTATGGTTTTGTCCCCATTCATTTGTTCTTTTTAATTGCTCCTACCAGCGTCATTTGTGAGTTTGCCTGTTATTGTTATGTTGGACAGACTAAAATTCCTTCTCCGAGGTGGATAAATTTATTTTGTTTTTAATTCTGGTTGGCAGAAATTCTCTTAAGGCTTTGATTCTAAGAGCAGCCAGGAAACTCAAGGAAATGACCTTTTTACTTTTATGTGACCGAACGAACAAGAAAGCTGGTCCTCCGTCTGTGGTCGTTCTTATTACGCCATCTCTTTTATCCGGGGGACGCACTGGAGTAAACTTTCCTTCGTTCTTACCAGATCTTACGTCTCTTTTATGCTCGTGTGCGACTACCTGCAGGCTTAAGTCTACTATAAATTAGGCGACTCACTTTTTGAAGTGCTTAATGTCACCAGGAAATCTCTGACTGTAGAGTGGGACGCTGTCCAATAGTGCTGCCGACTAGCTACATTGTGTGGTAGAGGAAATTTTTTACATATCGGAAAGAGCACTTAATTAACAAGTTAGTTTGGTTATAGGAACTTAGACATAATCAGGGTTATTACACTAATAGTATTGATTTTAATATCACCTTTCTTGACTAGACGGATTAATAATTATAAGTTCGCCACCTACCCTTAAACCACGAAGATGTGTCATCTAGTAATTTTTTTTTCAAGAAACGTGTGTGTGTGCATTAAGGACGATTTGTCTTAAACCAATGTAAACCCAGCTTAAGTGGCTGAAACGATTTCCTTAAGAGAATTTTATTCTAACAGGAGGTGTAAATATTTGTGTTTCATTGATGATTCCTAGGAGAATATTGTATCTTGTGGCCGTAACGTAGACTACTTTATTTGTCTTTTGTCCTCGTAAGACGAATCACCTTTTTTCGATTTTTTTTTCAAACCCATCCACTGTACAACCAACATAGAGGGTTACCAATGAGCTCCTTTATAGGTTTTATTATCATATGGCATATATGTAAATATTGATGTTATTCATTGTGTATCAGCCCAGTTGATGTATGTGTTAATTTTGAGAGACGCCTCGTGCGGGCGGAGAAATGTTCCTGCAGGCCGTTTAATTAAAGTCGGGCTCACGGGGCAAAGTTTACATACACAGGCCTACAGCCTCGCATAACCGCTAGCTGGATGGGTACGCCGTCTTGTGATTTCACATGTAGGCCCGCCAAGCTCACCTACATTAGGCTTGGCTATCGATTGGTCAGTAACAAGGGGGGGGGGATGCCCTTGGTTGTGGTTACCTGGCTTGGCCGCTCATTTTTTTTTCCTTAACCAGCGGCACTTGGGCTTTTAGCCCTTCGGCCCAATGACATGTCATTGCGAGGCTGGGGAACCTGAGGACTTTCCTTCCAACCCGGTCAGGAGCTACGCTCCTTCCCATCCACAGAGGGTTATCTCAGGAGCCGTTCAGATTATTCAGTCAAAGTCCCGGTCGTTGACACTCCTTCAAGCACCGACGCCCGGGCTTGAACCTTGAAAACCTGGTCGCCAGTACAACGTTGTAACCATTACACCAGCGCGGCTCCCGCTTGGCCGCTCATAAGCGCCTGTAATCAACAGTAACCGGAGGGATTTCCAGGCGATATATATATTTTATGTAAACGTAGATTGTTGAGATAATGCAAACTGTACCTGTCCCGCTATACTATAAACTTATATCTAGAGAGTGGAACATAACTTAAGGCTAGCGGCTTATAGCGTTCTGTATGTATTTTTATTCAGCGAAGCTCCTATTAGATGCCAGGAGAACAAAAAAACTGGGAGACTTATCAAGTCACCTCCTGATTTCGCCTTTCCTGATTTGTTTCTGATTTACTACTGCATTCCTGTATTTAATTACTGTACAACCAAACGTCGCGATAGCTGGATTTGTTACAGCGACCATGTAATTGCTGACTAGCACGCAATTTGCTACAAATTCGCTGCCCAGATCTTCAACGTGGAGTGTGACGATGAAACTCAGCCGACTATGAAATATTAGATGATATGGTAGAACCCTTATAACATCTGTACCCCCGAATATTGTTGTAATTTTATCGTCAACGGGAATTCTTCCACCTGGGCTCATTAGCAATGCACAACAGAAACGTGGAACTCCACCTGGTCTCATTAATATGCGTCAGAGCAGAGTGGACTCGCCAACACGTTTGCTAATTAATATGTAGACAGTTTATCTTCTGTGCATTCGGGACATTGCTTTGTCTAAAGGGGAGGTATAACCAAGCCTACAGAAACCTCTAGAGCGATCATAAGCAAGCATTTCGCTACACCTTTCTTTCGTACCTGCATTAAATGCATTGCCTAAATCAAACGAAGAAAGCGGCACACGATCTGAGACAATGACGATCTCAAAGCGAACAATGAAGTTTCCTGCCACTAGGTAACACGGCAGTGTGAATCAGAGGAGAGCGCTGGAACCGCTCGAAAGACGGAACGAACGGGAAAGACGAAGCGGTCAGAGAATTGAATAATCACGGGGGACGGGCGGCATAGGATCTCGAATTCTTCCTGAGTTCAAGAAAGGTGTTAGATTCTAACATGTCCCCCCGATCTGTCATTCCATTTCATATATATATAGAGACCCTGCAAAATGCAATTTTATCACCCGTTTGCCAGAGATTTACAGAAGCACTAGCTGTAGTAAAATCTTGTTAGATTTCCCCTGGATTTTTGGCTATATTTGCAGTGAATTCTATTCTGTGCTAAACGGTATAATATATTTTAGTGGTCTAGTTCATTCATTTTTATTTCACTGAATTTTGTGTTGATTTAAATCTATTAAATTAAACCTATCTCTAAAGTTTCCAGTTGAAAATTTAATGATATATCTATTACATTATTTCCAAAGATAATAGATGCTTAAACGTTTAAATTAACTTTTAAAGTCGCGAAGGAATTTATAACTAATTAATTAAGTTACGTCATATATATAGATGCGTGTTTTAACCATTAGACTCGCGAAGTGTTTTCTTAATATATATAATTAAATACGCGAGTGTATATAATAGTCTTACCGGTAAATTTATCGCACTTTAGAATGTTATTTGATTTTTCGGTATGATTACATGTTTTTTATCTTTCATATAGGGTGATCATAACCTTTGCGTCCCAGCAAAAACATTGTATAGAGTCCTCCAGACTCGGTTCTAAAACCCTCCAGATATTTTGATGAACAGTTTAAATTTTAATCTTGAGACGATCCAGTTGGGGTCCAGCTATCTGAATTTTCCAGAAAGAAAGTAAATCCAAGAACAATTTAACACATCATCAATACAATTTAATCTGTAGAGTTTAACTGGAGAAGAACAGTGCCAGAGCTATATTTAGATTATTAATCCTGCTCTACTGCGAAAGAAAATAGAAATCTCCTGAACACTGACTGTGCATATTTTCTACACTGGATTTTAAAACCCTCGAAGTAAACCATACCTCACCGGTCAGATGTTGTCATCACGCATTAAGAAGTTTCACCATCAGCGGCGAAATCACTGAGACCACACCATTCTCACCACCTGTATCCGTGACCGTGCCATCCCATAGAACTTTCCTTTTAACATAACAAAAAACAAAGAACACTTACGCTTTACCATCCAGCGATTTCGGGACTGTACTAACGCATAAACCTGATAATCTGAAGCTGGACACAGAAGAAAAAGACACTATCTATGTCGAGTGTTTATTTGATGTTTGTGTATTTTTCTATGGAGTGCCAGATTCTACGATCGGTAAGTGTGTGTGAGTAAATGAGTGTTGGCCATCACGAGCGCGCATGAATGACATCAGATTTATTTTGGCAACCATTTTTAATTTGCCTACCTGGTAAATACTTTTACTGTATTCCCTGTATTGTTCCTTTTAAGTGGGATTTTATAACTCTGTTTAGTCCCCACCCCCTTACATTTGCTTAGTAAAAGGGAAAACAATTGAGAATAACAGGACTTTTTCTACCACCCGTACCTAGTATTGTAACATCTCTTTTTTCAGAGTAATTAAATTTACTGTTGGGTTACATTATCAATTTTTTTCTGATAACTACCTATCTTTGGACTGGGTTTATCTTTTGTCTATTACCAGCGGGAAGGGCAGATTGGATACCACTCTTCATATCCATTCCCCCCCCCCCCGCCTTGTGGTTTGTATTTTCTGTACCTATGATAATTTTCTGTTATCTGATAAATGTTGTGACTGATTTTTAATGGTAAATAAACAGCATAAAACTTTTAGTACTGTGTTGGAAGACCCAAGCCCAAATTACCCATATTTGTTTACCATAGTTTGTATTCACGTAACGTCCGTGTGTTTGAAACACCAAATTGGTGTGAGCGCATGTGTGTTTGGAAACTGGCAAATAATTGTTTAGCCAGGAGAGTTTAAGGAGTAGATTGAGAGAAAAGGATTGTCGTAAAAGAGTCTGTCCTTACTCTCCCCAGCACTCTGTGAAGCAACTACTTATTTTCTAACCCTTTCTATCATAGAGCTTTCACCATCATTCTTCACTCTAAACGGGACCACTATTTCTAAGACTTCTCTCAAAATAAATTTACGACATGGAGTAAATATCCCTATAGTACCCAGTGTCGGTATCTTGGTCCAGCTGCATCCCAGTGAAAGAGAGCCGAGAAAAGTTCAAAGTTAACCGATCTTCGGGAACGCGCGTCAGCTATGACCCACACCACCTGCCTCCTCCTCCCCCCCCCCCCCCTTTGCGCGTCAGCTCTGACCCGTCCCAGCACACGCGCAGTCGAATTTTGACTGGCCAGCGTCATTGGCTATAGTAGGGCGAATTGCTTTCGCAACCTGATTTTCAGCCCTGCCTAACCCTTTGGATACCAGGTTACTTTAACATCTGTGTTACCTGTGGATAGTATTTCCCACTGAAGTCTGCATTTTGTGGATTTACCTGTTATTAGACACAACTCGCCGGAGAAGAGGAAGGGGAGAGAATAGTCCTCCATTGTAAGGATAACCTATCACAAGAAGTAAAAGGACTCAGAGTCATTGACACTTGGGGTAGGGGTTATTTAGCTGTAGTTTGGGGTCTGTGTGTGTGTTTTGGGTTTCATTCATTCATTCATAACCCTCCACTCCCAAAGGAGCATAGGCCTTCAACAAACACATGCCAAGTCTTCTTGTCACGTGCCATCATCTCAAGTTCTTTCCACGTTCTCCTTATCATTTTCACCTCTGTTTCCAGGTCTCTTCTCCATGTGCTTCTTGGTCTACCTCTGCTTCTCTTGCCCTGGGGGTTCCAGAACAAGGACTGCCTTGTAATGCTATCAACAGGTTTCCTCAGTGTGTGTCCTATCCATCCCCATCGTCTTCGTCTCATCTCTTGTTCCACTGGCAGTTGTCTAGTTCTTGTCATCAGTTCCACATTGGTTTTGGGTTTACAGAAAGGCAATTTACTTTCCACTCTGCATTTACTACTTGTCCACATCAAGGTCGTTCCGCCCGGAACCGGGGACCTTCGATGGGAGCAGTGTGTGATAGAGGGATTTCTGTTAATTTTGCAGTGTGTTGTCATTTCCATTTGTCTGTCACTCTAGAGTGTTAACCATAATTGCATTGTTGTTTCTTTGTGGGATATTGTTATAATAGGGTTTCCCTGACTTCGTTCAGGTATAATCTTTATTTCTTTTCTTTATGTTTTTAATAAAAATGAATAAATATTAGCTGATCAAAATCGTCTTCCTACTCCTTTCTGTTATTTGTTGAATGTGTGGTCACTTGATGTGTACGTAGTCCTTACTCATTGTATAACGTTACAATAGAAGAGAGGCGGGGTGAGGCGTAGCAATGAAACATTGTCACTGAGTGACAGGAAGTGATAGACATCATCATAACTTTACTCCTAACCGCTACATTTCACTCCATTCATATTCTACCCTCAGTTCACATCTGCCTTCTCAGTCGTCACTCAGATTTTTGTCGCAGACAGACTCTTTTCGCCACTCGTGACAACCACGCAGGCCTTTCAGTTTTGTCACGGCGCAGTGACCATTGACAATAAGTCATGATAAGATTTACCACAAAGATTCATTGCAGATTAGTTAGAATAGAAAGGAGTGAAATGACCACAGGAGAATTAGTGACGTCATCAGGACACATGCAACAGACAGAGCGCAACATAATTATGTCCCATCATGTTTTGGCGGGTTACTTGCTCGTAACAAACATAAACAATGACCGCTGTCTACGAAGCACTGTTGTTGTGGTGGTGCTTAGTTGGTCGTGTGCTTAATCACGATTTACTCCCGGAGCGCTGCGATGGTGTCTTTCCGATGGTCCTAGTTCGTATCCTGGATAAGCGTATCACTTCTGTTAACTTTTCTGCTGCTTAGTTTTCTATTCCTTTATTTCTTACGCGTGCAACATAACCATTATTATTCACCACTCACGAGCTCGAATTCCCTCTTTGTTTGTTTCTTTGTTCTGGCACTGCGAAATCTAGCGTATTCGGTATAGCAAACACCAGATTTATGACGCTGCTGGGAGCGACGACACTACAATCCTGACATCACAAAGAGCAAACAAGTGCGGTCGAAACCTGTTTTATTATCAGTTCACAGAGTTTTTTTCTTCTTCATTGTTATCAGTTTTATTCGGGGAAATTATTCGACTTTCCTGTCTCTCGTATCAGAGAAGCTATTCGCTAGCTAATCTATTTTATTATTTTATTATTATTACTCCATAATTACCACTAATGAAAGATAAGAGACGCAGCTGTTCGATAAATCATGTTCTCTCCCCCCCCCCCTCCTTTTTATTTCTTTCAAACACTTTCCAGCAGGCTGCAGTCCCGTACACATATTGGAAATCATTGTTCTAATGCACGCTAGGCTAGAGTTACCAGACGTCCGGATTTGTCCGGTTTTCCCTAGCAGCTAGGAACAAACTATAGTTTTGTTATGTAAAAATCACTTACGTTACAACATCTATCCTGCTATATCCTAATGTTCTAATTGAAAAATCCTTAAACGAGTAAGGAAAATTTCCAGCCAGCTTTCATAAAAAATACACATGGCTAGAGGACCTTTCATTGCATTGGGAAACATGGAAATCAAGAGAAATAAAGACCAACACAAAAATCAGAATTTTCAATTCAAATGTCAATTCAGTCCTATTGTATGGCTCTGGAACATGGAGAACAACAACCAAACAGTTACAGACTTTCATAAATGGCTGCTTCCATAGAAAATAGAACATCTGAAGTGGTATGGCCAGATGACTAATGTGCAGCTCATGGCAAGAACTAGACAAGTGCCAGTGGAACAAGGGATGAGAAGAAGACGATGGAGATGGATAGGACACACATTGAGGAAACTTGTTGATAGCATTACCAGATAATCCCTGTTCTGTAATCCCCAGGGTACGGGAGAGAGAGGAAATCTAAAGAACACATGGAGAAGAGAACTGAAGGCAAATATGAAAGGGATGAAGGAGACATGGAAAGACCTTAAGCGGATGGCAGGTGACAGGAAGACTTGGCATAATTTGCTGAAGGCCTATACTTCTTTGGGAGTTGAAAGGTGAAAGAACAAGAAGAAGAAGATTCTGGAAAAAATGCGGAAAAGGCGTACATTGCACCGTGAAAAGTATATTAGACACTGATTAAAATAACACGCAGGTCTTCCAATTTTTACGTGGTGTATTGACCACTGGTCTAAGTCGTGACAAGTCTGGCTAAAAGGATCCAATGAAGTTGAAATGTAATGGACAGAAATGAAATCATCACAGCAAGAATTGGTGCAGTCATCAGGACATTCAGCAAGTTGAGGATAACATAATTATTTCCTATCATGTTTTCTTGATGGGTTTACATGCTCGCTGACTTTCTAGTTTTGTACTGGGAATTGTTTCCTCCTCTCTTCTAAAAGTGTCACAAATCTCTACGTTTTTAACTGACAATTTAAACACAAATGGGCACCCAAAACAATGGAGGGGAAAACGTTAACAACATTAATGCATTCTTAATTTTCTTTCTCCTCCTGAATATGTGTAGAAAGAAACAACGTTTTTCGTCCTTCAAAAGCCAGTGGAGCATAAAATCTCAACATCACTTCTCCTAACCTCCCTGTTCCGGGCAGTCCTTTCTACTCGCTCAAGGCTTCCTGTCCCGGGCAGTTCTGTCTGCTGTACCCAAGCCTTTCTGACTTAGGCAATCCAGTCCACTTTAACCAAGCCGCCTTGAAACAGGGAACCTGTTTACTTTATACAAGCCTATCTGTTCCAGGAAATGTGTTTACTTATACAAGCCCATCTGTTCCAGGAAATGTGTTTACTTATACAAGCCCATATGTCCCGGGTAGCGCTGTCCACTTTAACCATATCTGTTTACTTATACAAGTCCATATGTTCCGGGCAGGGCTGTCCACTTTAACCATATTTGTTTACTTATACAAACCCAACCATCCTGGATGGTTTAACGTTTATGTGAATTTCACGCTATAATCATTTATGGTACACATTCTCTTCACCGTGTGCTTTGACATCTTCTCCTTTCTATTTCCCTTTCGGTTTCCAGAGCTAGGACTGTCTTGTAAGGTGTCGTCCACATGGGATGTCAGGCAGTGAGTGGGGAGCGAGACAACAATTTTGTGACGAAGTGTGGCGATATATAGGGGAGGGTATTTTTTTTTATGTGACGTCACGCCAAAAAATACGAGCGAAGCTCGCTTCTTTCATAAATAATGTCGGAACAAAATAGATTTTGTAAACTCCATCCTCAAAGACTACTTCCATCGGCAACAACTCCCTCGTGGACGACTTATAATAATTTTATAATGTGAGCTGAAATATCGGATAATTGTTGTAACCTTTAACTGTTTTTGATTGCACTAAAAAAAATATCTAGGGAAAAAGGGGTGGGGGTTAGAAATTTGGAACGTCACATAAGGGGGGCTGGGTTTGTGTGTCGAAACGTGACAGGTGGGGAGAGGGGTTAAAAATGGCAAATACGTGACGTCACATGTGAACGACCCAATAGTTCTAGCGGATGAGTTTCTAAGTTCACGGGAAGCGTCTTTTTTTCTGGCTTCATGTTTTACTGGCACGTGCTCGGGGTCTTTCAGTTTCATACTGGTTATCCTGCCTTACAACTTGAGTCCTTATATACTGAAGCACATTAAAAACGCACCACTATTATATATACTGATGCCGAGAAGCTGGAAAAAAAAGTGTGGGAATGGATTTTTCCCGTGTTTGTCATGAGGTAAAGAGCGAATAGCTGCTGGAATGGAAAGTGCATGATTCAACCCACGGGTTTGTGTACAGACTACATGAAAACAATGAAAGTTACACGTGCAACACGATTCCCAACAGCTATGACCCTGAAAATGTGTACGCGTTGTGGCAGTATACTCGGTATGAAAAGGCCGTTGAGGCAAAACACCCAGTACATGTGCTTGAAATGCCACGACTATCTGAAAACGACCGCCAACGAGCCATTGGTATGTTGGAGATCGGAATGAGCTCGCGGGCCATTGCCAGAAGGATGAATTGCCACCACAGCACTATTGTACGTCTCAATAAACGTTACGGAACCACTGGCAGTGCCCGGGATAGACTTCAGAGTGGCCAACCACGAGTTACTACCCCTGCGCAAGATCGTCATATTGTGCTGAGTCACCTAAGGAATCGTTCTCTCCCGGCAAGTCAAACAGCAAGAGCAATAGTGGGTAGACGTGGGCAAGTCTCTCGAATGACAGTCAAACGACGACTCAGAGATACAGGCCTTACTGCAAGACGACCTTATGTTGGGCCAAACTTGACTCACAGACATCGTCAGCAGCGCCTGCAATGGGCAGAGCAACATGTCAGATGAACTAGACTGCAGTGGAATGCTGTCCTATTCACAGACGAGAGTAGATTCAACATATCCTTTACAGGTGGACGTATGCGGATTTGGCGACGGTGTGGAGAGCGCTTTGCAGATTGCTGTGTTCGTCAGCACAACCGATTTGGAGGTGGCAGTATTCACATTTGGGGAGGATTCAGTTTTCACCATCGCTTGCCTCTTCACGTCTTCCGTGGAAATGTTAATGCTGTGACATATCGAGATGAGGTTCTGGGTACATTGGTTGCTCCTGCGTTCACAAATTATCCAGACTTGCAGATTCTCCAGCAGGATAACGCACGTGCGCACACCGCATGCATTACGCAGCAATATCTACAGCAGCAGAACATTGTGACGATTGATTGGCCTGCCCTATCACCAGACATGTCCCCTATAGAACATCTGTGGGACGAGCTTGGAAGCAGAGTCTACAGGCAAGGTTCTCCAGCTTATCTGCAACAGCTCGAAGCTGCTCTTACACGTGAATGGGACTTGATTCCCCGGAATTTCCTTCAGAGACTTGTGCGTTCCATGCGGAGCCGCTGCCAAGCTTGTTTGTAAGCACACGGTGGACATACCAGATACTGAGGATAGTGTGAATGAATTTTTTTTATTGGTTGCATTTTTGGTTTTCTCCCTTGCCTGCACAGAATGCAATGAATTTCATAACAATCAAATGTACAAATTAATGACCCGCATGGATTCATAGGAAAATGAATAAAGATTCCAAATATGTAAAGTTGTAAACACTTATATTTACATTTCACACTCTGTTCCTGGATTATACAGGTGGTGCGTTTTTAATGTGCTTCAGTATATTATGTACAATCACTCACCAAAGCTCCTCTTTTTGTTGTTGCCTTACAAGTACAGAAGTTAAATAATATAACAGGAGAGATGACACCACTTTTATACAACATGGTCAATTTTAAAGTTAAAGGTCAAGGTAGTCCTCATAGCAGATACTACCACAGGGTAGTGTAGTGTCAGAGACTTCGAAATACCAAGTCCAGCTTCAGAGGTGGGGGTGACGGTTCCTTCCTCTTTGCCTTCCCTAACTCAAGGGCAGGGATAGGTACCCATTTACAGCTTGGTATGCTGGAACGTCACGCATTTGTTTCGAACCCACACCGTTAACTTTACCGCGGGAGGAAAGGCGAACCACTCTGCCAATCAGACGCCCAGCATTAACATTATATTCTTTAATTCTTAGTTTGTTGTTGTGTTATGCATTCCTCCCACCGCACCGCAACACTGCCGCTGTAACAACAAATTAATAACAGCCATAGTTGTTGTTTTTTTCTCTTAAACTGTGCCGTGCACCAGAGGTATAGTGACAGAAAAGATATATAGATAGACAAACCCCTCAGTTTCATGTACGTAGAACACTAACCACATTTAACAACGGAATAATACCTTTATGAAAATAACCCGTAATTTCCACGTTAAATTATTTTCCCTCCCCCATTATTTTTACTATCGATACATACGCAAACAGATACATTTGATCCAAAGCCTGGGACACGCCTCCATACAATCGATGATGCGAGTTGAGACGTAACGTCAGTGCCGCAGTACAAAATGAGAATGCTATGTTTAAAATTAGCTTCAAGCTGGCACATTGATTTTAACTTTCTGCAAGTACAATGGCGACTGCTTCCAAAGATGCATGGGTTTGTCTTGCAACTCCTACCAGATATCATAAACACGTGTAGTTTTTTGTTTGTTTTCCCAACTCCTATTTCTGTCTCTGTTTTCTTCTTCGTCTGCCCTTTGTGCTATTTACCTCGTTTATCAATTTATCTCCCTTTTTTTTAAATTTCGAAGTTTACTACTTAGCTTTATACACCTCATCAACTACGCCAGTGCTTCTCAACGTGTGCCATATGGCCCACAGGAGGCCATGTAATATTTCTAGGGGGCCACAGTAAGATGGTAAAGTACCTTTTTCCAGCTAACAACGACTATGAGGGGCGTGGAAAGGGGGAGAAGGCCGGGCGCAGAAGTAAATGAGCTTCAGAAGAGGGGGGAGGGATGAGCAAAAAAAATTTGAAAACCCCTGATCTAAACTTCTGGCTGTAGAAACTACAGAGAAGATGCATCTCAGAGGTGAAGAATCGACTAGCTCAGGCAAATGCAACGTTAAATACAATGAAAATTATCTCCCACAACAACTCCTTGTCACTGAAAAAAATACAGAGTTCTTTATTGTCATATACTGTAGAGCAAATCCTAACATCGGAAGCCAGTCGTGGACAATTAGTAAACATAAACAAAAAGCCCTGGAGGTCACGTATATGTGGTTTTTATAAAAGAATGTTAAGAACACCATAGACAGCTAAAAATAGTCGTGACTCATGAGGATGTCCTGAAAGAGGCCGATGCACAAAAGAAGCTTATTACTGACACCAGAAGGAAGTAATCCACCTTCTGTGGGCACAGGACCGGCTTAGAGCTTTTGGTTCTCGGGGTTAGTGGTTTCATTTGCGTCCCTTCCCTACACTTCTCGCTGCGAAAGATAACTCTACTGGAAAATGAAGCTAGATTACTGAATAAAATTGTTAATAGATTTATATAGTTATTACTTACAAGACCGAGAACAAGGTAGTAACTAAAAACAGAAAGTTACAAATATGTCACTCTTAGTTTTAGTGTTGTCTTCTAAAAGATTTACATTGTATGCTTTTGACCGAGCGAATTGTGGTCCAGCTTCTTGAAAATTACTTCTTTCTTGTACGCTCCGGCTCCCCCGTTGCCCTTACGGCGCAGGACGTTCGCTTAAGGCTGGTTCTGTTTGGGCATGTTATGAGTAGAACGTTGGAATATATCGTGATCACCAACGCCATCGGGAATGGTTTTTTAAGAAGCATTGAAGCAGAAGGCATAAACCTCTGCTGCATGATCAAATTAATGCGCATGTGTAAGCTTCCTGCTAGAAGACATGCTTCAGTAGTGGCCCCTCCCCCCCCCCCCCCCCCCCCCAGGGAACAAAGTTGGAAATAATATTTATAATGTCTGCCCCTTTCGCTCTCTCTCTCTCTCTCTCTCTCTCTCTCTCTCTCTCTCTCTCTCTCTCTCTCTCTCTCTCAACTATCTATCTATCTATCTATCTATCTATCTATCTATCTATCTATCTATCTATCTATCTATCTATCTATCTATCTATCTATCTATCTATCTATCTATCTATCTATCTATCTATCTATCTATCTATCTATCTATCTATCTATCTAATCTATGTATTAATGTTTATTTTTATTTTTATTTATTTTATTTTTACATTCATTATTATTATTATTATTATTCTTTTTTAATGTTAAAAACGTACTTTAATTATGATGATTATTGCAAATGTAATATTACTTTTATAATGATAAATGCCTTAATTATGCTTATAGTAAATGTGAGGATGAAAGGATATAGTATATATGATGAGAGAGAGAGGAAGGGCAAAATGTCAGACGGGCCTGCGTGCCCAATTCTTAACCCTTTGAAAATAAAGTTCGTTCGTTCGTTCGTTCGTTCGTTCGTTTTCTCTCTCTCTCTCTCTCTCTCTCTCTCTCTCTCTCAAACACAGACAGATAAACACACGCTCACACCTTTTTACATATGATCTTTTTACCTATGATCTTTTTACCTATGATCTTTTTACCCATGATCTTTTTACCTATGATCTTTTTACCTATGATCTTTTTACCCATGATCTTTTTACCTATGATCTTTTTACCGATAATCTTTTTACCTATGATCTTTTTACCTATGATCTTTTTACCTATGAAGTTTAGAAAGGTAACGTAGTCCCATAGCAGATACTGCCGTAGGGGAGTGAAGTGTTAGAGATTTCACCATACTAGGTTCAGCATCGAGAGGTGGGGGTGACCAGTTCCTTTCCTCACTGCATTTTTCTTTCCTAAGGCAAGAGCAAAGTCAGGTACCGATTTACAGCTGGGAAGACTGGATCGTGACCATACCGTGAATCGAACCCCGCACCTTTGCCGCTAGAGAACAGCGCTCTAACCATTCTGCCAATCGGCCACAAAGGTAACGTTAAATACTAGATTTCTACATAGTTCATGTACTACGATCCTTTACGCTTAATTTCTGCTGCGCTTCCGGTACGCTTCTATTTGTTTCAATGATGCCTGCCACACCTGTTTTTGTTGTTATCCACTGTCTTTGGGGACCGTACACTACTTCAGGTTCATTCATTCATTTCCTTCTCGCTCCTAATGGAGCATGGAGCCACGACTCTAGCTGGTCCCTCCACAAGAAGCCTGCACCAAGTCTTCTCATACTCTGGCAACGATAATTTATGTAGCAATGTGCTGTACAAGCTGAGGTTGCCAGTCCCAATCAATCTCTTTTATTAAGCGCATTTTAAGATATGCTAATGGGAGCAATAGTCATAGTCGTTCTTTGATTCATCATAGACTCTAGGATCTACACGAGGTCAATGTCAGGCTACTTAAATTCTAATGTCTTATGTCTTTACTAGCGTTTGATCCGGACTCACCATATCTATATGTCTAAGTCTGTTAATTCCATCATCTCTATATGTCTAAGTCTATTGATTCCATCATCTCTATATGTCCATTGATTCCATCATCTCTATATATCTAAGTCTGTTGATTCCGTCATCTCTATATGTCTAAGTCTGTTGATTCCATCATCTCTATATGCCTAAGTCTATTGATTCTATCATCTCTATATGTCTAAGTCTATTGATTCCATCATCTCTATATGTCTAAGTCTATTGATTCCATCATCTCTATATGTCTAAGTCTGTTGATTCCATCATCTCTATATGCCTAAGTCTATTGATTCCATCATCTCTATATGTCTAAGTCTGTTGATTCCATCATCTCTATATGTCTAAGTCTATTGATTCCATCATCTCTATATGCCTATAGCACGTTTCACTAGCTTTGCCCAACTTCAAATGTAATTATCTGATTAACCGTCTAACGTATTAATGCCATTTTTTGCATACGATGTTATATTGGGTTAGACCCAACAAATATATACTTTATATCTGTGCATCTTGTCCAGTTCCCACAAACGGATGAAATCCTTTGATCTTTGTCGGCATACTAATTATTGTGTATCGAAAAAAAGAAATTTTACCACTTCAGTCACAGATTCTGTGAATTGAATAGGCATAGGCGTGTCTACTATTACAATAATGTGGCCATCACGTTTGCATATGAATACCTGTTGAAGATGATTTCTTAAATGATCTGAATGGGAGATACTCGTGACATTGTTTGTCATTGACATTTAATGCGCTACCAAACTGGACCTTCATTGATCTAATTATTTCAATAGGTATCACCACTTTGCGGTTCATAAATATCATAATGGAAAGTTTCTCCTCTACTGTGCTTGTAAATAACGGTAAGGTCATCTTTAAAGAAATTAAACTTCATCCGAATCATAATCAGATGTCTCTGAGAAATTGATAATCAATCTCGGCTGAATGAAGGACAAACCATCATTCGTCCAATATTCCTCTTCCTCTTGTAACACATGGTTCTCACATTTCTTCCAATAATCCCTGGCTATGTTCGAGATGGCGGCTTTTGTAAGTATTTCAACATCTTTTAATTTGAACGTCCTATTTTCTGTTGCTACCTGTTCCTTAATTTTAGCCCAGACTAATTCTATTGGGTTTAAGTGAGAATGGTAAGGAGGCAATCTTAAACGTCTGTGACCATGTTCATGGATTGCCTTGTCTATGTGAAATATCTTTGTATGCTGTGTATTTTTTACAATTTCAAGTAATTCAGGCTTCAGGGACATTTCGTTGAATGGAATGTTGTTTTTGGTCAGCCAAATCTTTATTACATCTTTAGTACTTGATGAATTAGGAACTTTATCTTCTGGTGCCACAACGTTGTGATATGAAGCATTGTCCATTATCAAACACGACGGTCTATCCAATGAAGGAAGTACATGATTCACAATCCAATCTTGAAATATCTTGCCATTCATCTCTGTATGATAATCCCTATTATCTGTGGATTTTGAAACAAATATGAGTTCAGTATTATTTAGAAGCCCATGATGGCTGCTTCCTGCATGTGCAATTATTAGGCGCTGTCCTTTGCTGCTTGGTACTAGTCTCTTAGTTGTTCCATCAGATGATTGCCATCTCGTTCATTACTGTGGTGCGCATTGATCCAAGTTTCATCTAAATACACAAAATCATAACAATCTCTTCTCATTTCTCTGACCTCGCGTAAATATTTGCTTCTCATTGCAACTATATGAGGCTTCTCACAAATAAGGTTTCTACCACCAACATATTTTCTAAAAGTGAATCCCAAACTCCTAATAGTCCTCCATAGCGTAGATTTGGAAATATCAATGTCATTATTCTTTCTTAACCAAATTTTCAATTTCCTTAAAGTCACTGCCTCATTATTGTGAAACATATTGCAAATTTCTCTGCGGATCAATTCTCTGTCAAAATTATCCACCACTCTTGGCCTAATTTTCGTGTGTAAAACACTGGAATTAGACATTTCAGATGTCGCTATCCAGCGGTGCAATGATCGTTTGCTTATCCCCAAGGCGTGAATAGTCCTCTTTTGTGGGTTTGAAATAGAATGATATAGTTTTCCTCGAGTAGCTTCATTGCAGAAATACTTAAAAATCCTATTTGTGATTTGCTGTAATGTCATAAAAATGTACTCGCAGACTCATTTTTTTCTTCTTCTTAACCACACAATAATTTTTGTAGACACACCTCTGATTGACAATGTGTGCGTTGCACCGGATATAAACTGTTTTATGTTCAAGAAGTGCGATTTCAAGCAATTTCACTCAAAAATCATGCCAATTGCTTGATAAACCAAAAATGTGCAAATGAGGTCGTATAATTTACTGTAGACATTTCAATATGTGTGCGTGTGATGTGTGTTGGCAAGTAGGATTTTATATTATATCGCAAAGAAACGAAAATTGAAACCAATGGCCGCATTTTAATGAAAAATTTAATTCATAGGGTCTATACCATTTCAAATTCACACACAAAATTTCACTTATATGCGTTATATATTCGCTGAGATATAGCATTTTGAAGTTGGACAAAGCTAGTGAAACGTGCTATAAGTCTATTGATTCCATCGTCTCTATATGTCTAAGTCTATTGATTCCATCATCTCTATATGTCTAAGTCTATTGATTCCATCATCTCTATATGTCTAAGTCTGTTGATTCCATCATCTCTGTATGTCTAAGTCTATTGATTCCATCATCTCTATATGTCTAAGTCTATTTATTCCATCATCTCTATATATCTAATTCTATTGATTCCATCATCCCTATATGTCTAAGTCTGTTGATTCCGTCTTTCTCTGCTGTTGTTGTTTTTGCTTAACTTAGTCATGTTTCAGGTGATGTCCGTTATCCTGTTGTTTCTCCTCATTTTATCTGGCGTCTAATTGTCTGGTTTTGTTTTTTGGTCCCGTTTAGTTCCCCGGGGGGCTCTGAGTAGACAAAGAAAGGACTGGATTACTGCTCCTTCAGGCACATATTGTATGAGTGGATTAATATGAGGTTCTGTATAGGGCTGGCAACCTCATTATGCTACATAAACTACTGCTACATAAACTACTGCTACATAAACTACTGCTACATAAACTACTGCTACAAGAACACATAAAATCTTGTGGGTGCAGACGTCTTACAATGGTGGTTCCATTCTCTATAGGTAACAAATTATA